>JAALXH010000031.1:0-211026 GCA_012977735.1 Fusarium tanahbumbuense | reverse complement strand
CCCTCATCCCCCCCTCCTTCAATCAGCTAAGAAAAAAGTTGCCCCGCCATTACCCAACACTCGAGTTACCTTTACATTTACCTTTCACTCCCCGCCAATCTTGCAACGCTTCTTTCAACTTTACTTTGTCCTTCACCGCAAACTTCCTCCAGTCGCTTAATCTTAAACAAAGAAACCAGCCCCCCAAAATGCCTGTTGGAACCGTTCTCGTTACCGGGTACGTCCACTGAACTTTGTCCCCCTCGATCCTCACCCCTGCTGCGTCTTGTTTGTCCCTCTTTGTTCCTGTCGCAATCACCTTTCGGGACCAGCAAACGGATCATGCGGTGTCGCAACAAAGAATACCCTCACTGACTCGAAATTTCTCAGTGGTACCGGCTACATTGGCTCTTTCACCTCGCTCACCCTACTTGAGCACGGTTACGATGTCGTTATTGTCGACTCCCTCTACAACTCTTCAGAGGTCGCCCTCGACCGCATTGAGCTGATCTGTGGTCGCCGCCCTGCTTTCTACAAGCTCGATATCACCGATGAGAAGGCCATTGATGAGGTCTTTGCCAAGCACCCTGAGATTGACAGCGTCATCCACTTCGCTGCCCTCAAGGTAAGTCGCATTTCGATCGTTCCCATTGTCTACAACTAACGATTCCTAGGCTGTNNCGCTCCATGGAGCGCAACAACGTCAACAACATCGTCTTCTCCTCCTCCGCTACCGTCTATGGCGATGCTACTCGATTCCCCAACATGATTCCTATCCCCGAGCACTGCCCCATCGGACCTACCAACACATACGGCCGCACCAAGTCTATGATCGAGGACGTTATTAGCGACTTCGTCAACGCTCAGCGCAACAACTTGGAGAAGGCCGGCAAGGAGTTCAAGCAATGGAACGGTGCTCTGCTCCGATACTTCAACCCTTGTGGTGCTCACCCCACTGGTATCATGGGTGAGGACCCTCAGGGTATTCCTTTCAACCTTCTGCCCCTTCTCGGACAGGTCGCCACTGGTGAGCGTGAGAAGCTCCTGGTTTTCGGCGACGACTACTCTTCTCGCGATGGTACTGCTATTCGTGACTACATCCACGTCGTCGATCTTGCCCGCGGTCACCTGATGGCCCTCAACTACCTCCGCGAGAACCAGCCCGGTGTCAAGGCATGGAACCTGGGTTCTGGCCGTGGTAGCACCGTCTTCGAGATCATCAAGGCCTTCAGCAAGGTCGTTGGCCGTGATCTTCCCTACGAGGTTCGCCCCCGACGACAAGGAGATGTCCTCGACCTTACTGCCAACCCCACCCTCGCCAACAAGGAGCTCAACTGGAAGACCGAGCTCACCATGGAGGAGGCCTGCGACGACCTCTGGCGGTGGGTCAAGAACAACCCCAAGGGTTACCGACAAGAACCTCCCGCCGAGCTTCTTGAGGCTGTCAAGTCTTCCAAGGCTTAAAAAAGTAAAAGTAAAACTGTGTGCGAGCAGGCGTCTCGCAGTTGATGTGAAATGAGAATTACTGAAGAGTTTATGTTTTGGATTCTGTAGCTCAACTATCCCTGGCATTATAGACATATAGCGCATTTAAAATAAACATAAAAAGCTAGAATTAATCGATTTTAATGAGCAGCTTTCCAATCGTCTTTCGGCTCTCGATGTCCTCGTGGGCCTTGGCCACATCCTTGAGTGGGTACACGTTGTGGATGGTGAGCTCGAGCTTCTTGGACTTGATGAGGTCGAAGAGTTCCGAGGTGTACTTTTCGAGATCAGCGCGCTGGGAGACGTAGCCGTTGACTACAGGGCGCATGAGGCGGACGTTCTTGGGGGTGAGGCGGAAGAGGCTCACAGGGTCCACGGCACCAGACTGCAATAGTTAGTTTCGTTATTCAAGCCTTGGATTGAGATACCACTTACAGCATTACCGAAGGAGATGAGGCTTCCCTTGAGGGCGATCATCTCAAGATCACCGTCGAAAGTAACCTTTCCAACACCATCAAAGATAACATCTGCACCATGTCCGCCAGTGATCTCCTTGACCTTGGCAACAACATCATCATGAGAGTTGATGACCCACTCAGCACCATTCTTCTTGGCCAACTCAAGCTTCTCATCCGTGCTAGCAGTACCAATGACCTTTGCGCCCACAGTTCGCAGAAGCTGAACCAACAAGGTACCTACACCACCGGATGCAGCGTGAACAAGAACCCATTGGCCAGCCTGAACCTGTCCGGCTTCCCGAATAAACGTCCAAGCTGTAAGACCTTGCAGATAAGCAGCTACAGCTTGTTCCGTGGAAACATCATCGGGAATCTTGACTGCGTCCGAAGCGTTGACGACGCTGTACTCAGCATACGCGCCAACTGTACCCATAAAGACAACTCGAGTCCCATTCTCGAAGCCCTTCACAGAGGAGTGAACATCGACAATCTTTCCACCGGCTTCACGGCCCAGCGTAAGAGGAAATTGAGGCGCCTTGTAAAGACCAGAGCGGAAATACGTATCGATATAGTTCAAACCAGCAATTTCATTGCGCACAAGAATTTGGCCCTCTCCAGCTTTAGGAACGGGAACGTTGTTATGCTCAAGCACATCTACGCCGCCGTTCTTGTTAATCTGGACGGCTCTCATGTTTGGTGGAACGGGAGGCATCTTGGCGGTTGATAACTGTGAAGCGAGTCTGACAATGCGCTGAGCAGCAATTTTGGTTGTCGATGGTCTGATTTGAGTTTGGAATGAGGCGAGGAGAGAACGGCGTAGAGATTGCATTATTAATATGGATTGAGATTCGGGAAGGGGATCGGGAAGCTTTAGAAGCTGTCGGCCCCATTTACCGCGGGGCCATGATGGCGGGGTAAAGATGGGATCCGCTTGGTTGTTCGGCACGTCATATTGCGATTTCGGATATGGGTGAAGATTTAAGGCGCTGTTGGAATTACTGAGGCTTCAGTTTGGCTTATATAGAGAATGAGATTTGATGGGATATGTTATATACGATTGGCTGACCATGACAGTCAATTGGGCAGTCCTGCTTACTTTCACGTCGATTCAGTCATCTGACCGTTGCCAATTTGAGTGTGTGAGACTGAACTCACACTCAGTTTAAGACTTAGAACAGCTTTGTCTACAGATTCAATTCCCCTAGTAATAATAGCAACAATGGTGATAGAAGGTCAATTGCAACATGCTAGCTTAGCTGACTTCCTTAACAGAATTATAAGCTACCTATCAATTGAGTATGGAAATATGGATCGATATCAACTTGTACGGAAGATGTGGGTAAGTTCTTATCCTTCTTACAGTAATGTGTATGTAACCGACGGCTGGCTGTCGTAAAGTCTGGGATATCTGAGACGATCAAAGACGATCAGTCGGTTTTTAAAACATTCCAATCATGCGAGCATTTACCGAGATTCCAGGTGTGGCAGAGTTCATATCAATTCCGTGTTCATCATGAAACGAGGCGCAAACATGCGGGTCTGGTTGCAGTTAACTCTAATGCAAACGTTATCATGACAACATCGAGTGTCAAGTGAAGAAGTGCCGTGATATTATTACCAAGGGTTCCCTGTCTTGTCATATATTTTACGATTCAATCTGCCATGCAGCAGCCATTTTGTTGGAGATGGCTTCGTGAAGTCAACATCCAATTTCAGCATATAGGGTAACCAAACTGGGTAAGCCATTCGATGTTTCATGATACATACTTTAACATGAACTTGACTTTAAGCATATTATCCATGATGATAGGATGACTAGGGCTTAAACCAATCACCATGATTACTTTCGGGATATTTGTTGTTGATAGCAAGGCTTACGACAACAAGTTCGCCGATGTTACATTCACATGCCTCAACTACACCAAAACATATCGTCGACTCGTGTAATCTTAAGCGACGCGAACAACACGAAAGAATCCTTCAAAAAACAGGCCATCCTGCATGTAGTCTACAGAAGTTCTGACATTAGTCAGTATCTAAAGACTCAATTAGGCCGGGCGACGACAGCATACGCGTGGCCATCTCGCAGGAAGGGCGATCGGTCTAAGCACCCGAGAATTGGGAGGGCGGGCCTGTTCTTGACCTTCGCCCGAATTATACTGCTTGCGGTTTAGTGATCGCCACAGTAAGTGTTTTTAGACAGGGGCTAGAGGCTCGTTTCATGTGTCAGTGAAAAAAACAGAATACACGTATTGCACGTATAGAAGGTCTGTGGCAGTGCTCGAGGCTTGGCATGAGAAAAGCTTCGCAAGCGTTTCCAAGGAGGATCCCAGTAGGATTCTGCAGCCATGACCGCCGGAAGTTGTTTCTTTTGAGGCCGGTTTATTGAGATGGTCATTGCAGCGATATTGAATGTTGGAGCTTGGGCCTTTTCTGTATCATCGTCCAATTGTCAGGGGAAAGTTGAGGATGTTTGGGCCGCCATACGTCACCTAAATTCTGGGGGATAGAATGGATGCATTAGGGCGGCTGGGCGGTTGAGAGATGACATGACACCCACTAAATTTGAGACTGTTGGACGCCACAACACAATTTATGAGAGTAGTAAACTGTATCACAAAGGTAAAGAGACAATTAGTACTATAAATGCTGCTAGATTGATCGAGTGATGTTTTTACATGTCATGAGAGATAATGACACCCAGGACACCTCCAGAAGACATTAATGATTTACACGGTAGATGGGCAGAGTAGCACGCAGAGGTGGGGCGCTGCGGCTGTGATTCACTCACTGCACGGGCAGTGGACCTTCACAGCCTCCAACCACCCCCCGGCCCCATCCTAGCAGACCTCTCCAGGCCAGGACTTCTGTAACATCAGCAGCAGCATCACCTCAAGAACAAAAGGGACGGTAAGGCCGGGCAGGAGCACAAGATCGATTTCTCAGGCTGCAGCCTTCCTCTTACCATGACATTTCAATGAGGGGTGTTCACTTTGCGTTTTCAACCTCAACATTCGTTTCATTTCACCTTAACTTTAACTGCAGCTTATAATGAATTCTTCAACGGCGACCGCCCGCCAAAGGCGCATTATACAATTATCGCAGCAATGGGGCTTCTCTCTTCCGCCCAACGCTCCAACTCCTCTTAGTCGACCTGCTCATCCAACGTCTTTTCGAACACATGACGACGATAACGTCGCCGAGGACCTCTTGAAGAGACGATCTGCTGAGGTGGCTCAATTGCGACCTAAGAGTGGTCTCTCCAGAGCTTTCTCATCCAGCAATCTCAAAAAGGGCAAGCACTGGGATACCAAGTACATATGGGAGGTCTTGAACTCGTGGGTTGATAGTTCAGGCTCACCAGGTGTCGCTGAGGCCTTGATTGCGAAATTGGCGGCTGCAGGCGTTGATCTTAGTGGTGCACAGTCACAGAAGCAGGGCTTACTGAACAGACGAAAAAGCACTGATAACGGACTCGATCGCACTCGTTTACTGAAAGCCGCCATTGAAAGAGACCAACATGACATGGTCCACGTTCTCATACCGCATGCCGACCCCATTACTCTCGATATTTGTCTACCAGCGGCGATAAGGACGCGAAACCCACGGATTGTCGAAACCCTGTTGAGATGGGGAGCAAACGCCTCAGCGACTGCCGAAGGCCAGGATGAATTCCGCAAAGCTTGCGCTGCTCCAGTACTATCCGAGATCGCCTCACTTATTCTAAGATCTGAAGGACGACCGTCAGAAATCTGTGTTTCACAAGCGCTTACAGATGCCACGAGGGCGCAATGTTTCGACACTGTCCTGCATCTGAGTCGTTCCACCGCCGACTGCAACTACAACAATGCCGAGGCTCTCAAAATCGCCGTTAATAATGAGCGAAGAGATATCGCCATGGCAATTGCGACAGGAAACAAGCCACCTCAGAACCCCGGTCTGGCCGAGGCTTTCCAACAGCTCATCGAGAGCACAACCATGAGCCCCAAATCGAAACTCGATTTTGCCGAGTTGTTGCTCTGCTGTGGCGCTCAAGGACCCATATTAGAGCGATCACTTGAGATGGCGTGCGAGTCACAATTCTTCGAGATGGCTGACCTTTTGGCACGTTATGGAGCTTCAATAGAACATAATGACGCTTCTGCTTTGAAAGCTGCCATATCGAAAGGCCAGGTCAATCTCGTGATCTCTCTTCTAAGCGGATCTTCCAAAATTGATCCCTCCTTGGCATCAAGTTGTGTCCCATTGATCCCCCAGCAAGCGGACCCTGCGACACGACAAGCATTGCTTTATTCATTACTGAAGAGAGGCGCGAATGGTCCTGTTTTGAACGACTGTCTGATTCACGCTGCCAAATCTGGTGACATCCAATCAGTTGAGCTTCTTCTCAACCCTCACTTCCGCGAACCACCCAGCCAGGAGCCAAATGGCCACGGAAAGCCGCGCATTAGTAACCGCCATGCTGTCGCATCGCCTGATCACCAGAGAGGAGAAGCCTTGCGCTACGCGGTTTCGGCAGGGAATACAGACATGGCTGCCACGATTCTTGCCGCGAGGCCCTCGAACGAGACCCTTACCGCAATCTTTCCTTTGGTCAAGAGTCTTCCCAACACAGAACGGTACCGTATGGTTGATATGTTCTTGAGGGGAGCAATGACCGGCCCAGCTTTACATATTGCTTTGCAAGACGCGATCGCCGAGGATCCCTCGCAGCGAGATGATGCTCTCATCAATCTTTTACTCAAGTATGGCGCGGACATCAATTACGACGAAGGCGTTGGGCTCCACACCATTATTAACCAGATGGACGTTCAACTGTTCCATACGCTCATGCAAAGCGCATCACCTCAAACAGCCGCCGCAAGACTCGCCGACGTCATGAAGATTGATAACCATCAGATGCGATATGAGATGGTGAAGGTGCTATTCCAAGCGCGGGCGAGTGTTGGCGTAAAACAGGTGGCAGAGGCATTATTGGCAACTCTCGAGGAGAGACCTGTTGATATGTCACTACTCGAGCTTATTCTAAGACAGGGCAAAGCAGACATCAACGGCCTCAAGGGAGAGATTCTGAGGAAGGCCACACAGAATTCCGACTTCAAGGTCCTTGATCTGGTCCTTGGTTTGGGCAAACATGACACAGACACGATACCGATCTGTCTTGAGAGCTTAGGCACACTTCCTCCAACCGATAACAAGGGATGGAAGCTTGATGTGATCGTAGGCAAGGCACCCAGGAAACTCAACCTGGACAGTCTCTTGGTACAAGAAGTTCAAGTCCTTGCCCAGGATGAAACAGGACGTGCCTCCTTTTCAACACTGCACAAGCTTCTAGAACTTGGTGCAGACCCAAATACCCACAAAGCCAGAGCACTATGCTCTGCTGTTGCTGCGGCTCGGGAGCTTGTAGTTGATGTCCTGTTTGGTTGCCAAAAGCCACCAACGCCGGCATCCCTAGCATCTGCACTCCCCCAAGCCCTGAAGATTACAGACCCAATGAATCGATTAGCATTTACGAAAAGAATAGTCGAAGCTGGAGCGCCTCCTCGAGAAGTAAACAGAGCTTTGATCCACGCCATCGACCACTTCATCACAGATATTACCTTGATAAACATTTTGGCCGGTTTCGCAGATGCCTCTGATGGGGAGGCTCTTGCACTGGCTGTTTCCAAGGAAGCCCCTGAAATCCTTGATCTGCTGCTTTCTCGCATCAAGCATTCTTCCGAGAGCAGAGACTCTTGTTTGGAGAAAGCAATGAAGATCACTGATTGGACAAACAGACTCAATATCTGCAAACGCTTGGCAAAGGCGGGAGTCACAACCCAAGCTGCTTCCAATGCCCTACTTATCGCGGCGCGAGACGGAGACCTCGAACTTGGAGATGTACTGATTGCTTATGGAGCCAGTATCTCTACCCATGGAGGCCAGGCTATAATAGAAGCATGCCGTGGGGGTTCCGTTGAGGTTCTCGATGTACTGCTCAAGTCCAATGCCGATACCCAAAAGGCGACTTTGGAACGTGGTTTCCAGGCTGCTACCGAAGTTGGAGACCTGAACAAGCGCGCGATGATCTTTCAGCGTCTATTGAAGAGGGGAGTTTCTGGAGAGGTTGTGGACATTCAGCTTGTATCGGCTGCGAAATCTGGCGAAGATGGACATGAAGTGCTGCGTGTGCTGCTGGCGGCGGGCGCCGACCCCAACTTTAGCAATGGTGAGGCCGTTGTTGCGGCCACGAGGCTTGCGTTTGTCAGTAGCCTTGAATTGCTTTTGGGTTTGTGGCACCAAGGTGGCAATCAGGTATGTTGACCCTCTGTGATATGCAATCAGCGAATACCTTACTAACACTGGTGTAGAAAAAGGCATCCCCTCCCACTTTAATCAGGGCCCTGAAAGCTTGCTGGAAACTGGAACAGGATACCAGGCTACGCATCATTGAAGGGCTGTTCAAGGCAGGTATGCCGGCTGTAGACGAAGTTCACATCGCATTGAGCAAGGCTGTTGGAGAGAACGAGCCAGACGAGCGCCTTATCAAACTCTTGCTTGAGTCTGGGGCATCACCTTTTACGAATGGCTGCTATGCTCTTATTCAAGCTGTCCAAGGCGCAAAGGTGTCGGCAGTCGAACTGATCCTGGCTTGCGATTTCAGCGAGGACAACATACTTGCGGCTTTCTCAAGTGGATTCTCGGATGCATTGTTCAGCACATGGTTCTCGGCGAACGGACTTGCGACTGCCAAAATGCTTCTCGCCAAGGGTGCCAAGGGAGAGAGTGTGACCCGGGCACTTGTGCAGGTCATGAAGGATAGCACAGAAGAAACGGAGGGTTTGGCTGATGCATTTGTCGAGCTCTTTGTTTCTTATGGTGTCAGTGTTGACTTTCAGGATGGAGAGCCTCTCGTTTGCGCGGCTTCAAAAGGTAATGCCTTTTGGACTGAGAGATTGCTTTCTTGCAAACCATCACCGCAAACACTCACACTTGCTTTCGAGCGTGTTTTCGATACTGCGAGATCACCTGAGGAGGTGTTGAAGCTGTTTGAGCTGTTTTCAGGATATAGGGATGGGGAGGTTGGACTGGATGTCATGACCCGAAGCGCGGGATCTGAGCCCATTCTGATCAAGGCGATCTCGCAGTACCCACGCTCAGCAGAGCTGTTGCAGGTATTGCTTGATGCTGGTTTCTATCACGACCAAACTACGACATACCGCATTCACGAAAGCGTGGAGGAGCCTGAAGAGATGACCGTGCTACTTTGGGCGATTGCTCAGCCTCAGAAGAAGGTCAGCTCAGCACTGATTAAGATGTTGATTGAACGTGGAGCAAACGTCAACTTCGAAACGGCTATCACCCGATCTACACCACTTATGCTTGCCATCCAAACTCGTCGACCGGATATTGTTAAGGAACTACTCATCGAAGGAGCTAACGTCGATATTGCCGATGCTATGGGACGAACACCTCTTGCGATGGCAACCGATATAGGAGGCGAGCTCTCGACTCGCATGATGGGCAACCTGCTCGCTATTGATAAATCAAAAGATGACGGATCACTTCACAACGCTGCGAGAGAACTCAACCTGGCAGCCGTAACAGTACTCGTGGATTATGGTCATCATCCCGACTTCCCCAGTCCACTACACGATGGAAGATCTGCTCTGGGCGAGGTCTGTCGCCACGGCGCAGGAGCTTGGTCAGGCAACCTCACCGCGGATGGAGAGAAGCTTATGCAGAGAGTCATGACCTTTTTGATTGACGCTGGGTCCGATCTTAGTTTGCACTCCCATGGGAAATCGTTGCTCCTACTTTGCTTCGAATCGCCCGATCCCATTGCGACAACTCGAACCTTTTTGAAGGTAGCAATGTGGAAGGAGATCAACAAACCCTACAACCACTACTCAGACGGCGAATTTACCTACTCTCCTACGATGTACGTCCAGAAGGTACTGCCTGAGTCAGATACTCGGGATCAGCTTCTCGCCCTCCTTCGGGCGAACCGAGCAGTGGATGTCTATTACGCCAACTCCGGGGACCAACCCGAAGATGCCATTGGCCTGCCAAGCGATATGTTAGTTCAGGAGCGTGAACGAAAGGCCAGACTACGACGCATAGCCCTCGAGTCAGAAGATCACGCCATCGCTCTCGCTCGAGCCAAGGAAGTGGCAAGCGTTGAGAGAGAGATTTGGAATAACAAGGCCGAGATTGAGGATGCTCGTCGTCGCAGACTCCACAACGAAGACATCAATGCGGCACGACAGAAGGCCGATCTCGAAGAGTCGCTCTTCAACGCTGCATTGAAGAGACGTCTTTCAGAGCAACACAAGCTTACACAGTCAAGCCTAGAGCGAACGAAGTTGATCGCTGCAGCCGAACTCTCGGCCGAAGAAGATCGCCAACAGAAGATGCTGGAATGGGAATCCAAGGTCAACTCCGAAAGAGCAGGCAATGCCCAAGCCCTCAGCAGCCTACGCATCAGCGAACGGGAAGAATTGGAGCGCATTGAGAGAAGTGCAGAGGACAGGATAAAGTCGAGGTTGGAAGCACAGAAGAAACTGGTGGAGACACAGGAACGACTGGCAAAGAGGATAGGAAATGTTCCAGGAGGACCGGACGCCAGGAGGCAGATTGGATTTGTGGAGGAGGTTAACTAACGACTCTACGACCAAAATGGAAATCACTGGCTGGTTGGAAAGGAGTTTGGCGTGTATTCTTTACGAAGGTTATACCAATAGTCTTACGAATAGTGGGATATCATCAACGATACTTTAAATCAAGTCAAATTTTGGACATTCTTTTACGGTTTCATAAGCTATGGGCGAAGTCGTTGATGCGAAAATTTCCTTGGTGCATAACACATGCTGATAAATTGTAGCTAATGTAATAATGTCGACTACTGCACACAAGTCGACTGATCTCTTCTATATAGACAAATGAACCCTCGCAGTCCGAACTGACAAGCCGCTAACCCTGAACACCTATAGCAAAGCAATGATCAAAACTTCCAGTCCATGAATCCTGCCAACCAAACATATAAAGCAAATATAGTAGTACAAACTCATCCTTAATCCTTGCGCGCCATCTTAATAGAATCAGCACCAGTCTCAACAACACGGAAAGCATCAGCATCGCCCTCTCCACTCGCAGCCTTCTCATACGCAGAATCACTTCTGTCACAAAGAATATCAAGATCGGAATCGCTGAGTACTTCTTCGCCACCGGACACTTTGTATACTTGTCCGTCCTTGAGCAACAGCGCGCGAAGGGATTCAGGGTCTAGATCTTCGCGCATATCCATCTTTTGACCCATCGTTTTGAAGTTACCCTTTTTGATAACGAGTTTCTCGAGACGCCGTTTTGCGTCTGCGGAGTTGAGGAGGGTTTCTTCGACGGTGTCTTTTGTTGCGAGGCGGAAGACAACTACAGGGCGTGTTTGACCGATTCTGTGGCAGCGATCTTGTGCTTGGAGATCTTGCTGAGGGTTGAAGTCTGAGTCGAATAGAATGACTGTGTCTGCAGAAGCGAGATTGATTCCCTGGCCACCAGCGCGTGTTGAGAGAAGAAAGATCTTGTAATCAGGATCGTTGTTGAAGTCGGCGATTTGAGTACGTCGACTATCCTGTGCGACTGAGCCATCAATGCGACAAGTTTTCCAACCTCGAAGTTCACGGCAGTAATCTTCCAGGATGTCTAGCTGGGTCGTGAATTGTGAGAAGATGAGCACTTTGTGGCCGTCTTCGAAGAGACGAGGAAGAAGGCGATCTAACAGAAGCATCTTGCCGGACGCGGTGACGACGGAGTCGTCAACAGGTAGGTCGGTGGAAGCGTTCCAGGGGTTATAAAAGTTATGCGGTGAGTTGCATACCAAACGTAACTGAGCGAGGGGGTTGCCAAGCTTCTTTTGAGCAATTTGCTTCTCTGTTTCTTGTTAGAACAACCCGAAAGGTATAAATAAAGGAGAAACTTACTTGCGAGCTCAAGTGTTTCCGCCCGTTCACGTTCTTCAGGAGTCATCGACGCTTTGTCGTCCACCTCCTCATCAGATTCTATCTCGTCTGCAAGTTTGGCTTCAAACTCATCGTCCGACATCTTCTCCTCATCCGACCCAGCGTCCTTGTAGGTACGAGTCTTCCTTGTCCTTCTGCGTCGACCTATCGGCGTTGACTCGCGGGTTGACTTAGTACTTTTTGCCTCCGGCTCCAATGCGACAGGGTGGTTCTTGCGCTTTG
This sequence comes from Fusarium tanahbumbuense, assembly GCA_012977735.1. Taxonomy (NCBI): domain Eukaryota; kingdom Fungi; phylum Ascomycota; class Sordariomycetes; order Hypocreales; family Nectriaceae; genus Fusarium; species Fusarium tanahbumbuense. The sequence goes on along the minus strand of JAALXH010000031.1, from coordinate 198,884 downwards.
TTCCGGGCTTCTCTGGAGTTTCGGTAGCTTGAGCAGGTTTGGGATTCTTGGGTGGCCTTCCGCGACCACGCTTCTTCATCATCATTGAGAAGGCGTTGGCCTCGGGTTCCTCTGATGCGACCTCTGGTGCGACCTCTTTCTTACGAGAGGACTCGCGCACTGGGAGGGACATGGTCTTTGGTGGCGCGCGACTGCCGGATCGAGATGACTTTGCACTCGGTGTCGCTGAAACACTGGCGTTGAGCTTTTCGATGACCTTGTTCTCGAGATACTGACGAGTATCGACCTTCTTGTTAGTAAGAACATTGTACAAGTCTGTCTGCTCCTTCGTCATAGGCGCAAAGAGCACATATTCGCGCTTCTTGGGGAGATATGACGCGACATCCGACTTGACACGTCGTAGCAACATGGGCTGCAAGATCAAGTGGATCTTTTTGACAAGCTCTTGCTTCTTTTGATCAGCGATGAATTCTTCAGTTCCTTGCTCATCTTCAAGATCTGAGAAGTCGAACCAAGATTCGAAAGCCTCCCAGTCAGTGAAGATGTTCGGCAAGAGGAAGTGAAGCAGTGACCACAACTCTTTCAAGTTGTTTTGAAGAGGTGTACCTGTGATGAGGAGACGAGTAGCCGAAGAGAACTGGCGGAGCTGCTGGAACAGTTTGGCCTCTGCGTTTTTCATGCGGTGACCTTCGTCAATAATGATGAACTCCCAGTTAATCTTGGACAAGTTGTGCTGATCTCTGAGAACCATTTCATAAGACGTGCAAACGACTGGAAACTTGGCTGTAGGACGCCCTTTGTTGAGGTGCTTCTGCATGCTGGTTCTGAAGATCTTCTCGCGATCGTCTTTGGTGCCGTGGTACATGATCACAGGAATGGAAGGTGTCCACTTATGAAACTCATCCATCCAGTTGCTGAGTGTACTGAGAGGCGCAACGATCAAGTGAGGACCAAGGTAGTTCTCCTGCTCACGGAGCAAAGCGATGAGCGCAATAGTCTGTACAGTTTTGCCTGCGACAAGTTAGCTTTGTGAGATTCTGATGACCATAGGCGCAAACGTACCGAGACCCATCTCGTCAGCCAGAATACCGGACATGCCCTGAGAACAAATCTCATACATCCAAGTCAAACCCTCAAGCTGGTAGTCGCGCATAGTACCGTTGATCATACACTTGGGCTGCTGCGCCATCTTCAAGTTATGTTCACCGAGAGTCGTTCCATCAAGGCTACTTCCCACACGACCCAGAACTTGGGTCTTCTTAGTGAGAATGTCCGAGAAGGCAGCTGACTTAGCGAGCAAGTCGTCCAATTCTCTAGCCTTGGCCTCTCGCTCAGACTTAGTCTCCGCCTTCTTCTTTTTCTTCTTCTTAAGAAGAGCCTGACGTCGCTTCTCTTCATTTTTCTCATTTTCGGCACGCGCTTCCTGTTCCTCTTTTACAAGCGCATCATCTGCGCCTTCGAGATCGTCGTTTGTCTCAGGCGGCGAGCTCGGTACACTGGTTGGAAGGCGAGAGTTTGAGCTCGGTGAGCTCACGGTACTCGGTGTCGCCATTTTTGAGAGAATCTTCAAAACCAATAATTATATATAAGATAAAATGAAAGTGAGTATAAGAGAGAAAGAAAAATGAGCGTCAGGGGCTGAACTCAGCTCCCGAGGTTGGTTGGTGGTTGCGGCGATCCGCTAGTGGGAAGAATGATGTAGTAGACTCGCCTCAAACAAGGAGAAGCAGAAAAAAAAGAAAAGAGCAGTAACTAAACCAATTGAAGACACTGGCAGTGAATCAAAAGGACTAGGCAGAAGTGGTCAAGAGAGAAATAGGCAAGAATCTGTATACAGTAGTCAATATCCCAATTGACTGCTATTGTTACTCGAGTAACAATATCAAGGGTTAAAAAAGAAAAAGGGCGTACCGCGTAAAGAGCTGCCAGGCAACCGACGCGAGAAAGGGGCGATGTCACGAGTTAGCGTGTTCGATTTTGACAGCCACAATTGACAAGCGCCACACCAACGCCTTCTTCCCCGCCAACAATACCCAATTACCCCTCCACCCCACCAAGAGAAAATATCAAGACAAGACATCTCGATAACATCCATCTCATAGTGAAGCTATACTCAAGCTTCACACAGCCACCACGTTATCCCTTCGCCTACTCCGCCAGGCATCCAGAAGCCTCCCAGCTTTCCGTCCCCTTACAATCTTCAGAATGGCTTCTTTCGCTTCTCAGACTTACACTCCCACCGAGGAGGCCGAGATCCAGCAATGGCTCACCACCTCCGAGCGTCTCAAGTCCCCCGAGGACAAGTCCACCATCCTCGAGACTCTCAACAACCACCTCTCCAGCCGATCCACCCTCCTCGGCAGCAAGCCCTCCAAGGCCGACGTCGCCATCTACGAGACTCTTGCTCCCGTCGTCGCTCAGTGGTCCCCCGAGGAGCGCACCGGCGAGAAGGGCCACCCCCACATCGTTCGCCATGTCGACTTCGTCCAGAACTCTCCCCTCTTCGGCCTCGATGTCAAGGATGAGAACAAGGTCAAGGTTAACCAGGATGAGGTCCTCTACGTGAAGCCTCCCGTTGACGCCAAGGCCGAGAAGGAGAAGAAGAAGAAGGCTGCTGCTGATGCTTCTGCTGCTGGTGGTCAGGCTTCTCTCGTTGACCGCACCAAGGAGAAGGTCAAGGAGGTCGTTGAGGGCGCCAAGGAACGAGTCGCTACCGATAAGCCCAAGAAGGAGAAGAAGGAGAAGGCTCCTAAGCAAAAGGCCCCCGCCGCCGCTGCTGCTCCCCTCTCCCCTGCCCTGATTGACCTCCGTGTCGGTCACATCCTCAAGGCTATCAACCACCCCGACGCCGACTCCCTCTACGTCTCCACCATTGCCGTCGGCGACAAGCCCGGTAACGAGGACTACGTCGAGTACGAGGGCCAGATCTGCCGAACCGTCTGCTCTGGCCTCAACGGCCTCGTCCCTCTCGAGTCCATGCAGGGCCGCAAGGTCGTCGTCGTCTGCAACCTCAAGCCCGTCAAGATGCGCGGTATCAAGTCCTGCGCCATGGTCCTCGCCGCCTCCCCCAAGATCAAGGAGGGTGAGGTCGACGACCACAAGGGACCCGTCGAGCTCGTCACTCCTCCTGCGGACGCCAAGGCCGGTGACCGTGTGTGGTTCGAGGGCTGGGAGGGCCAGCCCGAGGGTGTTCTTAACCCCAAGAAGAAGGTCTGGGAGACTTTCCAGCCTGGTTTCACCACCACTGATGGTCTTGAGGTTGCTTTCGATGCTGCTGCTGTTGAGCAATTGGGCAAGACTGGTACTGGTCGTCTTGTTACTGAGAGCGGCGGTGTCTGCACTGTTCCTAGCCTCAAGGATGCTGTTGTGCGATAAGTTTATAGATGGACTACGTATCTTAGAAGTGTAGATAAGCAAAAATGTGAAAGACAAAATTGTATGTCAAATGATACTCAAAATTTAAATACCAGGGTGTGCTGTGAATATGTAATTCCTACATGGGTTGTGATTTGGAACCAAGGTCGTGATAAATGTTGCCTTCAAAACACGATCCTAGCTACAGATTAAACCATCTGTAAAATGCGTGAGATGAGACCATCAAATCATTCAGGTCATTCTAGACCAAGTCTTAATTTATCGTGCATCTATACCCCTAGAATACATGTATACAACTATAATACAGAAACCAGCATAGTCGCAACCACGCTCCTCTATGCCCAATGCTTTTTGTTATCCCGAAAAATAACTCTCTAAACGCCAAACAAATGTACGTATGTGCAACGCCCCCATCATCAATAGTAATACATTATTTTTTCCGTGATCAGGAGAAGAAGTATTGGCTCTCTCGTAGACTCCTAACATCAAAGTCACCCTATTCATTATATCAGCATTATATCCAAAGAAAAAGAGGGAGGGGGAATCGTACCTTTTCAGGTATCTTGGGGAAGGTCAAGGGGCGCCAGAGAGAAATGACCTTCTTCTTTGCGATCCTGGGATCCTTCTTGGGGATGATGACTTCGGCTTCGAAGTTGGTGTGCTTCAGGCGGTTGATAAGCCGAGCACTGAGCTCGTCAGTAGAGATGCCTTCAGGATCCATCTCGTTTACGGCCTCCTTGACGACCTCCCTGAGGTTACCTTCTGAGGCGGGGATTTCTCCCAAACCACCAGCACTCTCAGAATCGGCCGCAATCTCATGGTGCTCATCGGCTTCCATATCTTCGTAGATGGAAGCAGGTGTGACGATCTTGCGTGCAGCCTCCAAGTCCCATGGGTTTCCGGAACGTAGAAGGCTGTTGCGCTTGTGTTCCAGCAAGAGTTCTTCCTTTTGGCCCAGCTTACTCTTCTTGCGGAAATCCCGGATGGCCTCTCCAACAGGAGTTTCTGCAGGGATGGTACACAAGTAGATCGAGTTCTTGTATCGTGCTTGGAACTCTGTTGCTAGTCGCCCAACAACATCTTCCTCGTGAATTCGGATGAAAGCATCCCGGAGAACGCCGTTTAGGATGTCGACATCAGCGGCATGAGTCCAGAATGAGTCGTGAACAGCAGCGAAATTCAACCCCAAGTCATTACACTTGATTGCGGAAAGAAGCATATGACTCGCGTCCAGTGAGTGGATGAAGTTAGGAGGGAATCCTTGAAGCTGTTTCCTTCGATCAACAGGGTCAGTTCGACCGAATGTAGGGTAGTGGATGGCCTGCAAACAAGTGCGGATCTCTCTGGTAGAAGCCTTTCGGTACGGCTGCACAACAGGCATTCGAAGGGGTGTGGTCCAGACAATTGTTGACCGGAATTGCGCACTCAAGTCATTCAATTCTTTCTTCTGGGCGGTAGCGGTGATCTTTGATGTGGACTTCTCATCGCCCTTCTCTTCCACGAGCTGATCGAGTTGGGCTTCGGTCAAAGCCTTGCAGGCTCGTGCGCCAATCTCGCCTAGCCAGTACTGAATATCGTGGGCACCACGGAACATAGTTCCGAGGGCTGCAAAAATGTGCTTGGCGATATAGGTGGCAGTGACAAGATTGGGGATTCCGGTCTCCTTGAACATGTTCGGGTAGATGGCGTCCAGCTGCTTGCAAACTTGTTGTTTCGCACCAGAAAAGGTAACGCCGTAGACATTGGTCATAACGGTCTGCTTCACAACCTTTCTCGTGATCTTGCCCATGCAGATCTCGCCCAGCTGGTTGCCGTTTTCGGCGTCCTTGGCAATCGACTCCTTCACAAGGTTCGCGACAGCCATATAAACATCAGCTGGTCGGTCACCCGGCGTGAGATTAACCTGCTGAGCACCCCAGGTATCACCACCCAGGGCTGCATAATGCTGCAGTCCATTGCAGGTACCATCCTGATGCACTGGCAGGCTGGAGACGTATTTAGTAGGATCCTCAAGGTCATGCGCAGCCTTCAACTCGAAACAAGCAGCCAGGCATTGCCAGGGATCCTCGGCCTTCAGCCACCAACGACTGCCATTTAGAGGGTTCTCAACACTCTCAATAATGTTGGGCAAGTTGTCGGTGGTGAATTTCTCTCTCTCGCTGAAAGAGGCCTTATCGAAACCGTACAAGTTAGCCATATGGATTTTGAGCCACCTTAAACCCTTCTCGCCGAGTTCCTTGCCCTCGGCAAACTTCAACAGGGCACGAGTGTGATCAGCTCCCATGTGGTTCAAGTACGTTGGAAGAGGATAGGCGCGGCCTCGGTAGTCCATGTTATGAGGGAAGTAAATGACTTGCTTGCGGAATGCGCGCGCAATCTCAAGCTGCAAGTTCATATAACACCGTTGAGAATGAAGGGCGGATCGCTCGTTCTCAACCTGCTTCACGCCTCGATACCATGCCCGACGAAGGAGAGGGTCAGAGCTGGTAGGCTCCTCTGGGTAAGGTAGATCAGGATTGAGAGTGGGCATGTTGGCAATCGGGTTGCCTGTATTCCAGGCCTCTACCATCACATCGAGCACGGGGTTGTTGATCCTCCATGGTGTCTTTCCCAGAACATCTAGGCCCTTGAAAACTTGATCCATATCTCCGCGCTTGATGGCGGCTTTGGTGTAGAGCTTCTGCTCAGCATCCCCTGATTTGAGACGAATCAGCGAAGCTTTGCTTGACAAGAAGCCTCCCTCGCTAATACGTTTCCAAGGTTTAGGCTCGGCAATCATTGGGAGGTGCTTGGCAAGGAAATCACCCATAGGCTCTCGCTTCAGGCGGTGAACTAGGTGGGCGTTGAGGAACAGCATTCCGACCTTTTTACCCTTCCTGGGTGCGTGCATATGAGAGAAGGCAGGTTGAAGCTGGCTGATTCTCTCCCCGGAGATCGGATGTTGCTTCTCAACTTTAATCTTCGCAGTCTCGAGCAAACTCTTGACCAAGATCGCACCAACTCGAATGCGGACTTGTGTGGACCATGAGCTCTGAGCGGGATGCTTAACATCAGCGGGCTCTGAAATGGTCTTTCCCTCACCAGCCTGGGCCGCCTCAGCTTCAGCCGCCGGTGTTTCTCCAGTGAAGTTGACCTTGCGGGTTCGGCGACGCTCTCGTTCGGTTTTCTCGCGGACCTGCGTGTTGATATCATCCTGCACCACACGAGCAACATCGGTGAGCAAACGCTGAACAACTACACCCTTATCAACACCTTGAAGAGCGCTGAAGTTGAGCAGGGTAAGGATCGTGACTGCAGCCAGTCTGGTCGGATCGGCGAGTCGTAGAATTGGACCGTAGATGCAGCGTTCCAGGTCCTCTTCGGATTTGTTGGGGCTGTCCTCGGAACGCTCAACCTGGAGGATCTCCTCTTTCAAGCGAACCTCCATAGCTTCAACCCAGTCTTGTAGGGATGCAGCAAGGCTGGTTTCGTCACTCTTATCATTCAGGGCCGTGTTGATGCCCATCTTGTCGAGATTCTTCTTGGCGTTCCGCCACTTTCCGATAGCGACATCAATGGAGTCTTTCTCTATACGAGTCTGGAACTCGCGTTGCTCCGCAGGGGACAGTTTGGAAATGTCCACGTTTTGTAGCTCGCTAATTAGTCCCAGGTTGTTCTTCAAGGCGCTCAAACCCTCTCCACGTTGAGGTGTTGGTCGAATCTCGGGGTAGTCCTCGTTCGCTTGCGAAGCCATATTCTCATCAAACCCTTCCTCCGCTTCCAAATGCTCTTCTTCTGCCATAGTGACATACTGAACCTCGTCGGAATCGGGGGCGGGGGCGAAAGTGTAGGTGGGGCAGATTTCGGTAATGACACCAAGATCTTGGTCGCTGAGAATATCGGCCATACTCAACACCCGCAAGCCAGCTTCACCGGGAGCCATGCTCATATAACGGTTGACGAGGCGTTCCAATCGTAAGCCACGCTCAGAAAGGAGCGAGGCCTTGAGCATGCATGCGATTGTCTCTGCAGTTTGTGGTAGATCCATGTTTCGTATTTGTAGCTCGTACCATTTGTGTAACATTTCGGCTTCTTTTCGGTCGGGAGTCGTTCGCATTTGATCGAGAGATGCACGCAGATATTGGTTATGTAGGATGATCATTTCTTCACCAGAAATCAAGCCGGTTGCATTAAGTCGCTTCAGCACCAGAGCTGCTCTCTCAAGCTTGCCCACACGAACACAGGCATCGAAGACTGGGATCATTTCCTCAACTTCACCAGGGACACCCTTGTTGTTCATCTTGCCAAAAGCTCGGGCTTCTGGAGGTTCGGGGACTGTCAACAAGTTCGTCGTCGGGTCGAGTGGTCGAAGTTCGGAATGAGCGTGTGGAGGGGCCTGGAAGGGACGTAGGCCCGACCTGGCAAGCTGGTCTTGCAGAGCATTGTAGTTGTTAAACTGGAAATCGTCTACAGCTGTGGCGAGGTGTCGACCATGCAAAAGGCTAGTACCAGACTCAGAGCCGCGTTGTTTTTGGGGTTGAGGTCGGAAGTGTTGTGTAACAACACATCGTCGGCCGAGGGTCGATGTCGCAATATGTAATGGTGTCGATCTGGCGGCAATAATGCCCCTCCGTGTTTGTCGGACGAGCATTGTGATGGATGATATTATCGGATATTTTTGAGGGGTCGACGAGGCGTCAGGCGACAAGCAAACTCAAGAACGGGCATGGATTGCCCAATCGTTGTTGCTGCCGCGTTGTGATATAGAGAGCTCGAATCCCAATTTAAGGGTTCGAAAAAGACAAACGATTGAAGAAAATCGCTAGGATCTTATGAAGTAAGCTAATAACATTCGATTCTTGAACTCTTGCCAACCGAGTCTTTCTTAGAAAAAACCGGGAGGCGCATGAGGCAGAGGCAAAGTCAAGTCGGTCTCTCCAAATTTTTCAGTGTAAATGGGCGAGGAAGTTTAGAAGCATCCACTAGAAGCAGTCACGTGCTGAGATCGAAGTTGTGGCAAATAAGAAAACAAGGGACTTTTCTGTCTCCACTTTCGAATTGTCAGCGGAAGTTATTGGCCGTTCAACAACATCGTCTAAACTCAAGTTAAAGATGATGATGTATTGAATTATAAGGAATATGAGGGAGTGATTACTTAGGATATATCTCGGCTCTATGAACTGGACTGTTCCTGATTTATGTAGCTGTATCCATCTATCATGAAGATATTTTTCTTTTTCTTCGAAATATCTGTAGGTCTGAAAATTTGGTAACGGACTAAAACATCCACCCTAGTATCCCCACCTACCACGCTGCGCTGTGACAGATTCGGTACTGTAGAAGCTGGAGCTCGGCTGTTCCCCACTTCACGACTGGGTTGGTCTAACCATGACGATCAATGTCTTTCCAGCTCTTCAACATCTGAGTTTTTGTCATTCTTTCAACTCACGACGGCATTCAAGATGTTGAAACGTCCCGTCGCTGCAGCATTGAGTTGCCGGCAATGTCAATCGGCCATTGTTCGCGCCGTTGTATCACGTCCAGCGACAAGTCCTTTTCGCACTTTTCCACAGACCACACGACATCTTCCTAGCCTAGCGACGAGGTTTTACTCAGATGCCAAAACGATCGATCCGATAACCGAGAAGAGCGCTTCCATTTCGACTGCGCCTAACGATACCCTCGACGATTCTGCTAACGTATTACCGGAGTCTGCTGAATCTGAGGATGTTCCCTGGTTTCTTGAGGTTGAGGCCCCGCGACATGCCGAAAGCCAGCATGCCGTCGAGCTGCCAAAGGTCCCTGAAGGCGCGCCGGAAGTCATCGAGCCAATGATCAAATACATCTTCGAGGATATGGGATTGGACGATATTTCACTTCTGGACATGCGCGATCTTGATCCTCCTGCTGCTCTGGGTCCCAATTTAATTATGCTTTTTGCGACAGCTCGTAGTGAACGACATCTTCACATTTCTTCCGGTCGCTTTGTACGATGGCTTAAAAAGAACCACAACATTTCTGCACGAGCTGATGGACTGATTGGACCTGGCGAACTCCGAACAAAGTTGCGTCGACTTCGAAAGAAAGCGAAGCTGATGGGAACCAATACTGCCATTATTCCTGGTGGCGACAACGGTATCTCCACCGGATGGGTCTGCGTCAACTTTTCTTCCAGTGGTGACGAGATTGATGAAGCGGCCAAGGTCGACGATACCGGTCGCTTCTCTGGTTTTGGCGCGCCCCAGACTGGTACCACAGTGGTGGTTCAGTGCATGACAGACCCTCGAAGAGCAGAGCTTGACTTGGAGACTCTTTGGAAGGGCATCTTGAAGAAGAGCCTGAGAGAGAACAAGCAAGCTCGCGGGGAGAAGATAAACAGTCCTGAGGAGCTTGAGCAACTTCTTGCCACTAAAATCCAATTACCCAAATCAGCATCGGCTTTACAATGGCAGGCTCTGCAGAATGCCTCCCAGCAACGGCGTGCTTATACCACCAGCGCACGACGACTACAGCAAGACCTTGAGCCAGAACAAGCGTATAGGGCAGATCGCGCTTCACAAGATGCCGATCACATATATTCAAACGAGAATATAATCGATTCCGATAGCATACACGCCGAAACACATGTAAGAGCCCTAGCCGTCGTCCGCCAGTGGTTCGAGGAAATCACACTCGCTGGATCTCCTCTTACACCAAAGATGATACGTCAATCTGTCAGAGCCGCACTGACAGGATCCGCACCAGAACTGGCCGCAAAGGAGCGACTCTCCTTAGTCGATCAAATAATCCGGACAGCCGAAGAGAGAGGCATGGAGATTTGGAACCCTTCGATGTTCACGACGCTTATTGATGGTTTCTTGACATCACCGTCCTACGGCGATCCAGCGCTCGAAAGGGCTCGGAAGAATTTCGAGACCCTCCTCGACCGGTCAAACTTCAAGTTTGAAGGAACGCAGCTTTATCGCATGATGAAAGGTTATGCAAATCGAGAAAACTGGACACGTTTCTGGGAACTATTCCGCAAACCACATCTATTCAATGAACAAAGGCCAACAAATCTCTACATATTGGCTTACAATACACTAGCAAATACTCGAAACCAGATCATGTGTATTGAGAATCTACGCTGGATTTATACTGAAATGCGCAACGAAGACCGCCCTATCGGCATCGTGGGCCCGGTCTATGATTCTCTCAAAAGGTGCATCAAAGTCGCAGACCCAGCATCTGAGTATCTTCTAGAGCATGCCAGCATGTATTATCCTGACGGCACAGAAAAGAAGCCCCATGCTCAAACAAGACTTAGGAACAGAGAGTATCTTGTTCTGCATAGGGAGATCGAAGCGTTGCATAAGGAACATACCATGCAACTTGCGATAAATCCAAAATTGTACCAAACTTGATACAGCTGAAGACGATTCGATGGAGAAGCAAAATCCAGTATAGACACTTCAATACAAATAAATGATCTGTTATTCTCATTTGCCATTTCACAAAAGCCATCATACTAGTAACACAGGCGTAGGGTGTCGGAGGAATTGAGCACCGGGGGCATAAGAGACGAAATAATGTTGTCACCTTATGCGACCTTGGGCTAGCAGTTAGGCTACTTTATTTCTGTAGTCTAGGTAGGTAGAGAGAGGACAATTCTTCTAACATCCACATGACAGGCTATTTACTACCAGTACCATCGCATCTCAATCGCATGTAATATTTATATCCTTGAACTTCTCTCCCGTAGTCAACTCTTCTTAAGAGCCTCTCTCAAGAGCGGCGCAACCTGTTTCCTACTCGCCGCAAGCTCATGCTGCCTCCATGCAAATCTACTATGGCCATGCTGATCCAGCTCTCCATCCTTATACGTCTCAAGCTTCAACTTCTCTCCCGCATCAGCCACGAACCTATCCACCGCCTCACGACCCTCATCGCTGATACCCCATACAAGAAGATGTCGCCGGAATTCACCCTCGGGATGCGACGTGGTCATTATACTCGCCACATCAAGCTTGCGCTCCTTGACCCAGTCCTCAAAGGCTTCGAGCATGGGCTCTGCGGCGCCGGCTTTGCTGACGAGGTAGTCTAAGTTTTGCACGACGCAGCTGATTCCGAGCTTTAGACCTGAACCGTTCCATTCCTTGTAGTCCTTTCGGAAGATATCACGGAAGCTCAAGTCGGAAATGTCCTCCTTTACAGCGGAGATTTCGTCGAAGTAGGCTGTGCGGTCGAAGGTCATGCGCTCCTCAAGGAATGACACAGCCTTAAGATCCCTCTCGCGAACCTTGGCTTCAGCTGTCATGTTTATCGTGTCGGAGATGATAGGCCCTATAGCAAGTCTAACGAGTTTATCGTTCTCAGTAGCTGCGTCACTGTCCTCCGCGTCCTGTGTCGAAAGCTCCTCCCAGATTTGGCGTTCCTCGTCCACGACCAGACTCATGCAGCTTCCACAAGGCTCGACGACTCTCGGACTGGCATCTTTCCCCACGGCGTCCTCATCGGCGTGGTGATCGACACAGCCTGTAACTTGTTCGGAGTATTTTGTAAGTGGGCCCGTGAGTGAATTATGATCTACCAGCAACCAGCGTGTTTCTTCAGGTTTCAAGTCCGGCAGCTCAGATAAAGTCAAGAGGTCTTTCAGTGTAAGTCCAGCATGTTTGAGAACGGCTGACATCTCAGTGCGAAGGGCCAGGTCTTCGCGGGGAAGGTTTGAGAGGGGAATGTGTAGAGTATGAGGAGGGGCATGGCTGCGAAGATAGGCATAAACAACAGCTGAGCAGAGAGAATCAAGATCTATTTCATGTTAGCAAAAGCCATGTTGAGGTGTCTTTAAACTTCCCTGCAGACTCGTTTCCTACAACAAAAGTGAGAGGTACCGTTCGTTGCGCAGCAGGAGCCGTCAAAGCAGCCCTAGCCTTGACCAAAAAGCTGTTCAAAGACAGCCTAGAAGACATGTTGAAACAGACAGTTGATCCTCGTTTATAAAGGGAGAAAGAAAAGCGGAATGCAAAAAAAAGACAAAAACAACAGACACAAAACTCACGACAAGAGTCCCTGCATGTACATTTATGTAGGATGTAAGTTAACTCCAACGGTTCAAGACGTCACCAAGCCAAATTTGCAGGGATGCATGGGGATGTCAGCTACAAAAAAGTTGTCACTTGATGCCCCATTCTTTTATCTAAGAGGACGGGAGTTTGCTTTGCATCGGTTGGGGCATTTAGCATTGCTGACGGAAGCATTAAATAATGCAGAGGATATATGATACTGATACTACTATAAAGGGCTTTGTTTGGTGGATGGCTATGTTGTAAGATTTGCTGTTTCATTGCATTGAAAGTGGCTGATATGCGGATGTGGGTGATATATGCACCTTGAACAGCCCTGCCATGTGGATAAAGGCCGACATCCATGAGAAGGCAGTCATTTCAACGATGGGGTTGAAAGTCTATGTATCACGTCAAAGTCGGATGAAGTCTGTTTGTGTTGCAAGACAAGGTTGGCTGTCTGTCTCAGCCACTGTCTTAGAGGACTCGCTGTCAGGGTGTCAGAAGTTGGTAACGAAATAATGTGGCCACCTTATGCGGTCAAGATTAGTGAGTGTTTAAGCAATGTACTTTATTTTTTGGCGGGCTGCCCTACCACATCGAGGACGGCTTACCAGTTTAGCTCACGGCACTTCAACAGCACTTAGTTACATGATGATACTTTACTTTTTGACTGAACCTACGCAAGTTTACGATAGTCTTTTTGTATATCTCGCTCAAACCAATAAGTTTTAATATACTCGGCTTACCTACAGGTTGACCATACCAGAAACTCCATAAAAAAGCGTTATTTGATGTTCCATGGCATCTCCAGGGTACGGTAACCTCCATGACTATCACTTTCACCGCCTACTTTATACAGTAACACTATGTCATATTTGTAATTCTGCCTATCCTCCCCCCTCCACCCCCGCTACCGGTCCCGCCGTTACACGAGCAGGAAGTCCAGGGTCCATCACTCAGGCCTTGGCCTCCGGCCTTGCAGCGATCCTGTTTCTTTTTCATTTTCGCAAAGAGTCATATTCCTGATTTTCATTTCATTTCCTCACCCACACAAAACTACCGTTCAAAATGCCTCCTCTTCGCCTCGCCATCCTCGAAGCCGACACACCTCAGCCTCAAACCCGCGATCGCTATGGCGGCTACACTGGCGTTTTCACCGCACTCCTCGAAGCAGCTGCAAAGCCCCAGAAGCTTTCCGATCTCGTCTCCATCAAGGGCTACGATGTCGTAAATGATCTGCACTGCTACCCTTCCCTCGACGACATCGATGCGATTCTCATCACTGGCTCTCGCCACACGGCGTTCGATAACGACCCTTGGATTCTTAAGCTTGTTGAGTTCACGAAGAAGGCTATTGCGTCGAATCGCGTGCGTGTCGTGGGCGTGTGCTTTGGACATCAGATCGTTGGCCGGGCGGAGGGCGCCAAGTGCGGTAGAAGTAATAGGGGATGGGAAGTTGCTGTCACCGAGGTTGATTTGACAGCCAAGGGCAAGGAGATCTTCGGGTTGGACAAGATGGTAAGTTCCGGTTTGCGCCGTTGTTTGTGCGACGGTAAGACTAACTGTTGTTTCACAGCGCATCCACCAAATGCATCGCGACATTGTCGACGCATTCCCCAAGAACTCTGTTCCTCTAGGCTCCAACGAAATCTGCGAAGTCCAAGGATTCTACTCGCCTGGAAAGTACATTACCGTTCAAGGACACCCTGAATTCAACGAGGAGATCATTTCAGAAATTCTGTTCAACCGTCACACTGTTGGTATCTTCACGGACGAGGTCTACAATGATGCCATGAAGCGTGCGCCTCTGCCTCATGATGGAGTTGCCATTGCCAAGGCCTTCCTCAAGTTCTGGAGAGAAGGTTAGGGATTGATTGAAGGAAGGACTTCAAATTGTGTATTAGTATAAAAGAGGAGGACCAGCGTTCGAATTACATAGAACGATATACGCGATGCACGAATCTGTCTCGGTAGACTAATGAAACAAACGACTTTAGACAAACTCTGTACCATAAACTTTGATATCAATTAGAATGCTCGTATTTCCCTATATCTTCTAAAATGTACCTGGTATAATCATCCCGTGTAAAAGTATATAACGCCTATCAATGCAAATGTCTGCGCCTGTCGTGGATTCACCAGGACATATCGTTTTTCAACGGGGTATCATCCTCCTCGCCTTAAGCGCCGTCGCTTTATGACAAAAATCCCAATCATATATATGATCCTCATAAATCGTCTCTATCCCACCAGTCAGGAACCGCTCTAGCAGCTTTGCGAGCATTTTGGCCAGCTTGTCGCTCCAGCTCCCATTCGGCCTGTTCTTGTTCTCTTCTCGCCTTCGCGAATCGCGAATCAAGTGTCATCTCCTCCCTGGTGCGCCCGACCCTTGCGCCGACATCAGGCGCTTCCTGTCTTCGTTTCCAAAATTGTAGATTGAATCGTTTAAAGGTCTGGTTGAAGGTCTGACTATGTCTCCAAGGCTTCTCTTTTAAACAAAAGACCAAAGAGTCAGCTAGACCGTGGAGACAAAGAAACACGATACTGGCTAGTCTCATGCCATAGGGTGCTCCTTTGCCATATCCTGTAAGCTGAACAATAAATGGCAAGATCCAAATGACGACGTAAACTATAGGATAGATAAAAAGTAATCGGAGTTGCCGCAGAATCTTCTCGCGTGTCTTGGCAGTTCCGGGTGCGTTGATATCGCTCCGAGTTAAAACAAGATTGTTTTCCGCAGTCTGGGGGCGTTCGGTTTTGCGGTTGAGTATGGTGAATAGGTTCGGTATATTTGGTGTTTTGGAAGTTCCAGTTGTAGAAAGATAAGAGGCGTTTCGCATCATGCCTGCAGGTCGAGTGGGTGCAGGGTCATGTGTTTGCTGCTGGAACTCAGGTTTTGTGTAAGTGGCTAGCGGTGCAATCACATCGTCGGAGCCACATCGTGTAGTCCCTGTCGAGTTTTGAGAATCGACCTCCACCTGCTCTTCCTGAGCGGTGAGGTCAGTTCCAAAGTTAGACATCCACATCTGCGCGGATCCCCGACGAGCCGTTCGCGCTGAATGCAATTTGCTAGTATATGCACTGCCAGGTAGGTCCATTTGGAATGAGTTGAGTGTGGCCAGAGAGGGTCTGGTTGGACGGTCTTCGATAATGGTACAAGAGTTTCGTCGAGAGGCGTTGGATGACGGTATGAGTCCGTGGTATTTGATTGTCGGTGTAGGGGGAACAGTGGCGCTTGGCTGCTGGATCGGGTCAAGGCTCTCGAAACCAGACATCTTTGAGAGAGTGTTGCCAGAAGTATTGCTTTCCGCACTGAATCGACTCATGAGTACACGAACGTAAACGTATACGCCAATGCATAGGAAAAGAATAATGGCAAAAGCCAAGTAGCGAGGAATCCATGAGAGAGCGAGTCGTTTCCACATAGGGTTGAATGGCAGATAACAGAACTGGCCGGTGTTGATATAGCCGGGGCTTTCAATGAATGCCAGTGAAGCCATCACGACGGGAAGAATGGCAGCGAGGGCATAGGCCGCTTTTCGATAAGGATAGAGGCCCTGCTCTCCACGGAAAATGAACAATGCAGTGTGCACAGAGATGAGAGCAACAGAGACGTCAGATGCCTCAATACTTAATGCAAGAAAGAATCCGCTGACTTGACAAAATGTTTCGTCGGTTTCGATTTTACCAGCGACCAATTCCACGGCGGGGAAGACGAGTAACCAGAATGTCTTGAACATGTCGCTGTAGATGAGCAGCATAATAAGACTTCAAATTGCGTTAGAAATATGACCTATGAAAATTATTTGTGGCGACTCACTCATGGCGAAAACTTCGTCTCATACGAAAGAACCAGAAAGAAGTGACTATTGTTGCGAGGATACTGAAGGATGCAACGGTCAGAGTCGCAACGTGTATCGCATACGTTTGATATGGAGTTAATGTGGCCATAGTGAAATGTGTTACTCGTCGTGGCTCGAGAGCCTGCAATGAGGTTGTCCATGGCGAAGTTGAAAAGCCCAGGGCTTCGTCTAGATGAAGCCAGGGAGACATGGTGGAGATGATGATGATATGTATGTGGATATTAGGACTGTCGGTCCGTTATTCGCGGAATAGGTACGTAATAGTGCTTCTGATCGCTAGCGTTATAGACCTGTCGATATCTTGGCGTTTGGTATAACAATACTACCTATATTAAAGGGCGAGCGGAAGTGGTCGGTAAGATATGACGGGTCGACACCACCATGGCGAGTGACAGTTGCAGGTTGAGACCTGAGAGACAAACCTCTCTCGCTTGGAACGTGGATGAGTCGAGGGTCTGGGTCCTTATGAAACAAAAAGACTCCAAGATTCTGAAAAGGCCAAGAGGCTATCCGAAAGTTTATAGACCCCGAAGCCAAGAGAGGCGTGTTAAAGTAATGATGACCGATGAGATCTATAGCCTACAGTATCCTCTTCCGCTTTAGTTGATAGGCTGATTTGACCTCTTGGTTTTGCTCCTCCAAGAATTTGACTTTGATCTTCGTTCCTGCCGTTTCTCAATTAACTACCAGCTCCGCGCACTTTTGGGAAGGTGTGGTGCAGCACTGATTCACTGATTCATCCGGAGGCGGCAAGGTGAAACTTTACCTAGTCACGGCAGGCGCATTGGGTCAATAACGAGATCTCCTCTTTGCTTTGTTTTTGAGCATTGGATCTCATTCTCCCGACACTAACCACTAACCCACTCCTACCTACAAGAAGCAATGAAAATTACCCGATTAGTTGGACACTATCCTCTGGCGCCTTTCTTTTGGCAAGGCCTCGACTCTCAACAAACTCGCTTAGAGAATCATGTCATCCTCATCCGTCAAGGGATGCCAAGCAAAAAACGGGATAAATCAGAGACACGGGATATCTAGAGTCAGTATGTCTCTCAACGAAATTGGATCCATTCCATTATCTCATACTGACGAGTCGCTTCGGGGGGCGAATTGGGTAGGAAAGCAGCAACGTATCATCTATCACAGCAGAGCGAATGCGCAAACATGACCGACGACATTTGCATTGTCCACACCGCAACAAACATCTCTCCTCTCGTCTCGCGGTCAATATCAAGTGACAGCTCAACTCGAAAAACCCTGTTCGCTAGCAGCGCGCTACGTAAGGGCAAGATCTACTCCAGGGTGAAGCGAATCCATTCATGGTCCTTTCCGCGTGCCACGTCCGTCAAGGCGCCGCCATCCGTCTTGGGGGGCTAATCCTAATTCACAGGCGATTGGCCGAGACCTTCTCAGCCTCTCGATCTCACGCGATGCACTCCCTTTGCGGCCAATCGAAAATTGTTCTCACCTATTGAATGCCACAAGAGGTCCCCAGCGGCAAGGGTAGTAGCGGGAGCGGGTGTCGAGACTCAAGATGAAGGTCCGACAAATCTGACTTAACTTGCATGTCACTATGGATGGGCAGTGGCAGCGGGATGGTCGAGCAGCCCAAAGTCTGTTTTCTTGTTCCTGAATCTCAATCGGTTAAGGCGCGAACTGCTTTGCTGGTCGATTGAGGTTAGGATGAAAGATATCGAGGTCCTGACGGCATAAGCATTCTTACTCAACATCCCTGACTCAACTCGGCTGGGCCTTTAGATGCCCGAGTCCCCGATCTTCTATTCATCGCCTAGATTTCCAATCGTGGTTGTCTCCGCATTTTTACAAAGATCGCCGCAGGGTTCTTGGCCTCTGAAACCTCACACGACCAACACAACATGGCACCGGATGTTGTTCTTGGCACTGAGCAAACAATCATCAACCAACAAATATTGCTTTTATTGTCTGTTGGAGGTGAACCATTCATCTCTTCTCAATACCCGTTACCTGGGTTCCTGCATATACCCGAACCTCCGAGTGGCAAACTTACAACCAACTAACAGAATTTGACCTGGCGACCCCGACCAGGCCAGGAACCGAGTCGCGGGTCCCTGAACCGCGAATACATGATTTAAAATTGATCTAACTGGTCTGGACAGCACTGGTTCATTCGAAGTCTTGTATGGGCAGGGCACATAGCAACGCTTAGGGCTGACAAAGCCTCTGAGAAAACACTGCCTGCTACCGCACGTCGGCCCTGGAAGGACCGAATCTTGCGTATAGCTTTGTCTGTCTCCGCTCAAACTACCGTTTGCCACGAGGTTGGCGTCAAATACGTGACGCCGTCCCTTTGCTATTGACCATCATCCCCATTTTTACGACTCAGGAAGCCACCTTTCTTGTGTTGAGGCTCTCACGAACGGAGTGACCGTTCCTTTGGTCCACTTCCCCATGACCTCGAACTGATGTCAAGAGATGTCGTTCCCTGAAGCTGGAAATTTGCAAACGAGTCTGCCATACTGCTCTGGACTCTACGGAGATGAGTTAGGGTCCCCTTCTGGTATCAATGCCGCAAGCGAGGTATCCGTCGCGCGGCGCTATATGTCGTGCATTCCAGTCCCAATCTTGGTTCTGGATTAACCCTGTTCGCTACCGACTCGGCATAGAGCTCTACAGCAAGAGACGCTTTCTATTATTATACGGTAAAGTTGCTACTCGCTAAATCTCGTCTGTCGGAACTTTCGCGTCTCTGCCCACTTTCCAGGGATACCGGTCATCATCCTCGCTTCCCCACAGCAGAGTTTGTCGATCAATGTCTCATTAATCCTATTCTCATGTTTGAATGGATAACAAAGGTCTTCTTCAAAGATTCCATTTTATATGACGGCATGATGGCCTGAGTCGCGCTATTTAGATACTGTTGCGTCAACTGTTGTCGATCTAAAGATCTGCGAGGCTACGCTGGCTACCTTTGAGTCGACAACCACAGCTTCGCACTCCTAGTATCTGCTACCGAGACAGTTGGTATGGATATCATACTAGATCCATGAAATATCTCACTCGATCGCACGTCTTGAAGGATTCGGCGAATGCGCTCTCTTTCATGCCTCTTTGGGATCGAAAGCCGGGCGCGTTCTGCTGCGGAATTACGATGTGAATGTGAACTTGCAGTCCAGATCATCTTCGCCCAGGTCGGTCATCCCACGTGCCCGAGCGTTGTTGATATGCTGCAGTCTAGATCCCGGACCTGTCAAGAACAGGTAGCTTGGCATCGAAGCATTGGGCACTATTCGGCATAGCCCGTTGTCTGGCATGTGTAGTAATCGAAAACTCCCCGAGCTCCTCACGCATGCGGTCAGAGCGCAGATAAACAGATCATTGTCCGGAAGATAAACTTTGGACAATTCGGGGACAAATGTCAGATGCATTGTCGCTCGGTTTGTTTCTGCGATCGCTGGTTCGGGATTTCGGGAGGGATGCTGTCCTGCTATCCGCGGTCTCGGATCAATACATACCAGACTTGTCTGTAACCGACAAGGAGCTCTGTTGGTGGTGATGATCATGGCAATGCCCCAAATGACGCTGATGCTTTCATCTATATGGATCAAGCAAACATGAGTGACGACAAAGAATTGTTCTTCTGAAAGCTCACGTCGCCATGTACAACGAGTGTTGTTTGATTGGTGAATCTAGTTTGTGACTGGGAACCTGTGTGAAATCACTCTTGTGGTCTGGAGTCAAGGGCAGTCTATTGTACTGCGCAGTAGGTCTGGTCAAGTCTCGGAGGTCTAAGGACAAAGCAAGTGCTGTTTCATTCACTTTGGCATTCTGAAGCTGGATATGACTCGAGTTGTTCTTACCAAAGTCGGGCATGACTCTTGGACACCATTCCGAGGCTTGTACCATAGAGTCTCGTACTCAAAGATCATCAAGTGTACAATGCGAAACCAATAACTTTTCATATTCTCATCTAATCATTCCAATCGATTATTTATCATTTATATATCACGTCGAAATTCATGTCAACTCCAAACAAAACCTCTTCTAATACAAAACAGCAACTCCAAACCCATCTCAAAATCCTCTTTCATGACCACCGTTGTCTTTCCGATAACATGAGAAAGATGTCTATCACAAAATCCCTCTTATGCCTGAATGTTATCTTCAGTTCTTACCCTATCGACTTCCATCCTCCCAACCCTCGCTTTCCTCGGACAAGGGTGATAGGGTTTTCCGAGAAATCTGAGGTCTCTGACGCTTCTTGGTTCGTCCCCGACTTGGAACTCGGGTACTCCTGAGTACCGTGGATGCTCCAGATGATTCTTCTGGGGATCTGGGTTCGTAACTCCGAGGATACGAGGACCTGTCTCGAGTTCGGGACTAGGGCTTTCTTTGTGCTCTGTTTCTGTCTTTGTTGACGGGTTGCTTGGGTTCCTGGACAGGAAGTATTGACTGTTCTTCGGGTGAACACTTTTCGCCTTTTTCGAAGAGCACCTCCTCCAAAGTAGGAAGACTTTTGACCTTTCCAAACAAGGAATCTGGCTCTGGGAATTCCTTCTTGTTGGTTGCTCGCCCGTCCCCGGTCTGGACATTTAGTCGGAGAGGATATGATTGGCCTCGCTTGAGTTGAAGAAGACGATCGGAGCGCATGGTCATCGGGGGGCTTGTCTGACTCCGAGTCGGTTCGGCCGAATGAGTCTGTTGAGTATCCGTCTCGTCAACTGCTCGCCCTTCCTCGGTCTTGGCATCGTTTCGGGGAGGATTGTCGCGCTTGTTGGTCGAGGGGTTTGTTTGTGGAGTGTTCTTGTCGTTGACTACTTGCCCGTCCTTGGCCTCGGTATGTTGGGCGGTACTATTGGGAAGGTTCATCGTTGCTCGGCGCTGAGCCTCGGATGATATGTTCTCAGGTACTATAAGTGCTTCTCGTCCGAGCTCCGGTTGACTCGCTGCTCGTTGATGGGAATCGGGACGATCTGACAAGCGCAACTGGGTAGAGGTGCCGTCAAGTTCAGCTGCAACGTTTGGAGAGTTTCCTCGGGAAATAGGTGTGGCTTCGAGTTCTACAGATCGACTATCGTTACCGGGGAGCTCTTGGATTGGTTCGCATTGCGGCGGAGGAAAGGGTGAGTCTCTCTGAAATGTCCTTGAAGAACCAGGGCTAGGCGTGCTCAAGTTGATCGATAGGTTGATCTGACTCTGACTGAACTCGGCTGAACGAGTTTGTGAGATTTCTGATTTTAATGCTACTCGCACGTCCTCGGTCTCGAAATCGTGTCGATTTGTACTAGAATTTGCTTTTTCAGTGAATGGCGGAGGAGCCAATCCTGAGAGTTGGCTTGGGGGACCCATGCTATAGTTGTTGATGGGCTTGGGGGTCCTCTTGTCTGCATCGCTATCCGATGAGAAAACCTCGTCGATCTCCGCCTTACGTCGTTTTGACCGCTTCTTGTACAGCACATATATAATGGCAGGAACTAAGAGGACGAGCAAGAACAAAATCCATAAGTATTTGAGTTCTGGACCACCTATGCCCTTCGGTGGTGCAGATGTAGGTTTGGGGCTTGATGCCATTGTGGTACTGGAAGCTGACGTAGTCACGATTGACGTCGTGAAGCTAGAGACGGTAGTTGAAACTGTCGTGGTCGAAGATGTCGTAGTCGAGCAGGCACTCGTGCTTGTAGTAGGATCCAGACTACTACTTAAGGTGTAACTTGTCTTCGGTTCATACTCGTACTCTCCACCAAGAAAACACTGAGCATTCCTGGCATCATCACTCAACTTCGCGGCCCGTAATTGTCTCGCAGGACATCCACCATTGCAAGGATCCACAGCGCAACATCCCATAAACGAAGATGTCGACCACGAGCAAGCATGCCACGAAACATCCACATTGTCGTTGGTGCAAGCCTGAGGGAGGATGTACTCCTCGTACGCCTTGTCAAAAGTCGCTGGCCTGAGATGTTGGTCTGGACAGAGGCCCTTCCGGGTGCCGCAGGGATTGATGGCACAGCATCCGATGAATTGATTGGGATCACTTTTGCAGATGTAGAAGTTGGTTCCGGAGGGGCAGGTGACGCCCAGGTCTTCGGTTGGGTCGTGATCGTGCATTGTGAGGATAGTGTCTTCGTGATGGTCGTTTCAGTAGAGATGGGATCCAGGATTCCTGAAACAGCTGAAGAGAGTACGGTGAAAGAGGCGAGATTGACCTGAAGCTCAGGAGAAGTCCAGCCATTCTATATCTCACTTCCTGAGCCTCCGCTGAGTTATCAAGCCTTTGTCCATAGATTCACGATATCATCCATACGGACTCACCGAGCAGAGCATTCTGCATGCTGAAGACATGTTCGCAAAGAGAGCATAAAGCCTCACAAAATACCATCATTGTAGACCGACTTAGTGGCGCTGAAGACTCTTTGATACCCTTGCAACAAAATAGATAGCTTCAGAACTAGCTCAACGCGTATAGAATGAGTGAAAGACCCAAATGTGAGAAATGATCAGAGTAGAGGCGAAGCGTGGGTCTACTGATAGGGGATTCGGAGAATTATGTGGGCGATTGAAGTTGTATGCTTACTCACTGGGGACATTCAGCAATGCTGGTAGAAAAGGGGAGCTGTCATCCTTTATCCTCCGCCGTTGTACAACAGCAGACTATACCTTATGGGCAAAGAGCATGGCTATTCCAGAACGTTGACCACATATTTCATTGGCCGGAGTGTGCAAACAGCGGTGATTACCATATTTTCTTGTGTTCCCTGAGACTAATGCATGTTGCCGATTTCTGAGACTTCACAACAGTATCGTTACGCAAACCATGGAAGACAACAATAGAAGAGGCCCATCCTTTGAGTGCCAGGAAGGCTACCTATCTGCTTTCAGAAATCACCTGTTCTCTGAAACATGTAGTTGATGTGAAGTGTGTATTGTCAATCTGGTATCTGTGCTATGTGAAGTATCTGGGGGAAGGGGGAAATATGAACTATTCTCTGCTCACCCTGAGTAAACGCCTCATTCCTGAATGGGTATCTGAAACCATATCCGTAATATGCCATCAGAACTTTCTCCTAATAACGCCCTCTTAAATCGCCATGAAGATATTTGCTTTATAAAAGCAGTACCTGGCGAATAATTTCGAAGCAAACCAAAAAGAAAGAAAATGCCACAACTTTTACCTGATCACACCGCTCCATTGTCGGATCTTTTCTCATTCCTTGACTGCCTTCCCCTTACCCTTGTTTGTCTTGCGAGCCTCCTTGTTCATGTCCTCTACCAAAGACGCCTTGTCCTTGCTGGAGAATAGCATGCGAAGTTGTAGCTCACTGCTGAAGTGAGGAACGAGTTCTCCATCTTGGAGAGCAGCAGCGATGATCTCCCTCTTCATCTCTTGCAGCAAAATGATACGTTCATCGATGGATTTTGTGGCCATGATACGCACAAGGTGTGTCTCCTTGGTCTGTCCAGTTCGATGGACACGTCGAAACGCCTGCTCCTCTACCGCGTCGTTCCACCACTCATCAAAAATTAGCACTCGGTTGGCGACCTGAAGATTGAAAGACTGGCCACCGCACTTCATGGATGCGATCTGTTGATACGTTAGGTTATATGAAGCTATCACGGACTCGGTATGGATACTCACCAGAATTTTCGTTCTCGGGTTGTTCAAAAAGTCGTGCATTGCGCGAGTCTTCTGTAGCTTGGTAGCCATTCGGTTGTAATAGACAAAAGGGAGTGCCATCTTTTCTAGAACACACCCCAGGGCTTTCGCTGATCTTGTCCATCGAATGTAAACTAAAAACAATGTCAGCGGTTTTCTAATATCCAGATGGAGTATTATTACCAATGATCTTGTCTTCCGGTGTTTCTTTCTGCCAGGTCAAAAGAACAGACATCGCGGCCTTCAGCTTAGCACCTAGCGGCATCTTGATGGGATCAAAGCCAAGATCCTTACGACCACTGGTTGCACGGAAGAACGAGAATCGCTCGTTCTTATGGCCGTGCCATTTGGTTCCAATGCTGTCGCGCCCGGCCTCTTTGAAACCCTTTAATCCTTTGACTGCATCATCAACACAATCCGGTGTTATGATGCGCTCTCCTCTGGCCATCTTCTTAGAGCAACCGGTATGACGACACTAAAGAATCAACCGCTGTGGTTAGTCTGAATCTCCTGGATAGATAGGAGTGCTACTCACGACAAGGCGACGTTTGTCCTTTGGTTTCCCAATAGTGGAAGTGAGACACCGGTCGCAGTAAATGTGTTCGCACTATAAATATCAGTAACTGTACTAACAAAGTTGAGCTTTTCGCATACGTTCAAACACTGGACAGGATTGGTAGGAGGGCTAGCGTCACAAATCCGACAAGTGACATCCTTGAGCGTTTGCTCCTTGAGTGCCATGTCCAATAGCTTGGCCATGTCCTTGGCACCTCCGAATGTGTTCTTGATTGCTGCTTCAAGTTGTTGCAATCCTGGTAAGTATGTCTCTCCAAGAGCATCTTTAAGCGCCCATCGATCTTTTCTGTTTGTCGCAGAGCTTAGCTCAGATGTAAATCGGTCGAGGATTGGTCGAATGTCCTTCTCGCGATCCTTCTCGCGAAAGAACACCTCAAGGTTCAGTGGATGGGAAGTCAACTGAGCCAGCCTGAAGCTTCGGGTGTTTTGGACTCTGAAATTGGTCCCACCCTCATCCGCTTCAATCCCAGCTTCGCTTCCCTCGTCCGACTCGTGTCCATCCTTAGATGCTTGAGCGTCTTGGTGTCCATTGGCCTCACTCTCCTTGCGTTTTTCGACTTGTTCATCTGTAAGCTTTTTCTCGTAGGTGGAATCAACGACTCTAGAAAGTGACAACGGTAAGTGGTTTTGGGTTACACTAGATCAATATCTCAATGGCGATAACTCACTGTCTTATGATCTCCTCCCATCCTGAAAGGGGGACCCATAGATCGCTTCGATGGCTATTTGGAAGGGGAACCATGATACGGCCCATGAATTTGTCCGTTTGCTTTCTGATAAAAGTTAGCAGTGTCTTCATTTTATCGATTACGCTTACCTCCTGAGCATCACGATGCTCGCCAGCGTTGCAAAGTTCTCACTTGCATCTTCCTAATTCCAATTAGATTCGTAAACGATAAGAGGCGAAGGGGAAAGACTTACACTTTTCACATACTCGTTGCGGAACTTTCGCATAGTTGTTGCAAAGTCACATCCAATGAACTTCAAGTATGGGTAGAATTCTAGAGCAGGTCAGGTAAAGTCTTGAAACATGTAGAAGAACAAACCTTCCAACTTGTTGGTCAATGGTGTACCAGTCAACGCCCAGCGGTACTTGGCCTGAATTTGCCAGGCTGCGAAAGTATCTGTAGATTGTCAGTTCGGAAATCAGCTCGGGGCAATAGAGTCTTACTAGATGATCTGTGGTTCTTGATACTATGAGCTTCGTCTAGAACGACTCTGTACCATTTGATCTTGAGAAGAGGGCCGAGTTTGCGAAACAAGGCCCTCTGATACCCGTCATCATCTCCTGCCCATTGGCCTCTCAGCAGTTTTTGTTGAGTTTTGCTGGGATACTGTGACCGCAAGTGATCAATATGTGTAATGCTTGATTATGTTAGTTTTCTTTCCATCCCTAAGCGATATCCAAGTTGTTTACTTACACCACTCGCCTTTCGCTCCACCACTTTGGCGGTTTACCAAGACTCTTGGAATAGATCATGGACATCTCGGCAATCCTGTCTTCGCAATGTTCGTTAATCTGCTCAAGCCAAGTCGATTCAGCAGAATGAGGGCCGTCGGCAATGATGAGCGTCGCTTTGCAAAATTTGGCTATATCCTCCTTCTCTGGAGGATGTGCGACAATGGCAGCAAGAGAAGTGAGTGTCTTTCCCACACCCATTTCATCAGCCAGGATACCACCCGCTGGGTGTAGGTCCATAGCTTCTCGTCTAACGAGCCAAGAAGCACCAACAATCTGGCCGCTGGTCAGAGGAGTTTTCAGTCCGTTAAGCTTCCATCTCCCATTGACTGCTTTGACCTTTTTGTACCCAAAACACCTTTTGGCAGTGATAAGGTCTTTTTTCTGGCTAGCGGTGTGTCTTGTGTCGCCATCTTCTGGCATTCCCGCAAGGATTTGTCGCATCTGGGAGGCATGGGTGGTTGCTTTAATCTCGTCCATACCCGGGGCACTGTCGTCGATATCGGCATCCTGGGTGTTGTTTATGGTGAACAAAGATGCTACCGCATTGGGGGCATCCTGTCCGGAACTGCCACCAGGATTGGTTTTGCCCGCTGTCTTTTGGACTTTGTTTGATCCCTGCTCCTCCTCATCGCGTTTGCGCTTTCTTGCTTCTTCCTCGAGTTCCTGCCTCAACTGCCTCTGCCAGAATTCTCGTGCAGTCTTTGCAAAAGTCTTTCTGGAATCCAAGAACTTTTGAATCGCGATTCTTGTCTTTTTGAGCTCCTCCTTCAGTTCTTTCAGCCTTTCGCGTTCATCAGAGTCCAATTCTTCGCCTTCATTTTGCTTGACGAGCAAGTCCAATTGTTCAGCTTCCAGTTTCCGTACTTTCTTCTGGCGCAGAAGATTTTGAGCTTTAGCCCGATCGTCTTTGTCGTCGTCCGAATCCTCGGAAAAAATGTAGTCGTAATCGTCTTTTTCTTCAGCGCTGTTGTCGGAATCTTGGTCGTCCTCAATAACTGTTTCGGCATCGTCGCTGTCGTCAGCCTCCGGTGCGACAACAATTGTATCAAGGACACTCTCGGTTGTCATTGCGTTCTCCCTAAGGAGAGCAGCTTTCAGAGCACCTTTATCATCGGTACTCTCTTGCTTGATTGGCCTCGGTGCCATACCAACTGCAGATGTCTGTTGGTCGGATGCCTCAGGTTCCTTCTTGATATGATCTTCTTCTTCATCACTATCAAGGCAAATGACCACCTTGGATTTTTCCTTTCCAGGACATGGAGCGACGGACATCAGAATGCAGTCATCGTCATCGGGGCTCTCCTCTTTCTTGACAACAGCAGTTTTCTGGGGCTGTTCGGTGTCTGCATTTGTGGGCTGCGGCCCATCAGTGGGCGGCGCAGTAGTATCCATGGCAGAAGAAGTCAATCTGTCAATTATCAGCGCCTTAATAATGAATGCCAGATGAATAACGACGTATACTTACCAGAATGAGCAAGCGATAGCCATGAGACGAAGAGAAGGGGCGATGAATCTTCAGAGTCAATCGATAGTCCACTACAAATTGACGTGAAGCGATAGCGCTCTGAGGTTCAGTGTTGACCCGATCGTGAAAGTTCTTGACAAGAATGCAGTAGTAGGGCGACAGTTAATGTTTGACGTGGTATGAAGAAGCTTGAAGATCGTGATAGCGACCTGGGCTCAGAGGCTCGAAGTTCTGAGCCGATGAAAGTGTGTAAAGGTCAGGGAGATGTGAAGCAGAAAGGGGAGATGGAGATGTAGGTTGCTTCAAGTGTTGAGAGGCTTGGATGATGGTTGAAAAGGGAAAGGGGGATGTGATGATGGATGATGATGATGAAGAATGAAGAGGAAGAAATTGAAAATCCGGTCTCAGAAAGGGTTCGAATACTCGATTAGAGAGAGGCTGTGATTCACAGTCAGTGGTAGCCTTGATCTCTTTTGCGGGAACAAAAGCGGTGCGCTGCCTAAGTATGTGAGATAGGTACCTTCTGGTCTTCGAGCGAGTTCATGCAATATTCTGGATCCTCACAAGGCAGGCGCAGTCAGAACAAAATTCCCTTGTCGCAAAATTTACTGAACATTCTCAACGACTCTTCCCAGCAACATCTCTTCTGCCCAACTACACATTATTCCTTACAAAACTCCTAATTTATTTTCTTCAAAGTCGATGGAGCATATATTTGAGGAAATTAATAAATTAATGGTCTTATCCAAGTTCAATATCTCTTCCTGAGCGTTCAATCTTACCTGCCCCTGAACCTCTGGACATTACGATGAGATGGATTAGTTGGGCTCATAAGATGAGTATATAATATATATCAACAGACGGGCTATGTATCCATCCTTTGTAAGGCATGTTTAATGCTTAAAATCTACTTGCCTATAACCATTCAAGGGTGGTGATGGCGGTCACTGGGTAGTGATGCCCGTCACCAAGAATGATAGCTATCACTCAAGCATGATGGTAGTTATGTACTATCACCCGGGATCTAGGTATTTAGTTCAGTCTAGCGGACAG
Source organism: Fusarium tanahbumbuense (assembly GCA_012977735.1). NCBI lineage: Eukaryota > Fungi > Ascomycota > Sordariomycetes > Hypocreales > Nectriaceae > Fusarium > Fusarium tanahbumbuense. Next base: position 170,434 of record JAALXH010000031.1, on the reverse strand, counting down.
CTGTTATAGCCCGTTAGGATAACTCAAGATGTTTAAGATGAACAGCTCATTGAGGAACTTGAGACCTATTGACCCCATGAACATATCTTCAACAACCTGTCAAGACCCTATAGTAGGCAAAGGTCTTCTTCCTTTTTCTTTCCCCTTTTCTATGCCTCTTTTCTCTGTATCTCTTCATCTTCAATTCTTCGATTTTCATCGCATGTCTGAATTATACTCTCCATGTGGGTAGGTGGATAACAGATGAAATGTCGTCTAAGATTTAGGGTGTCAAAAATAAAGTGGTCTAAATTCTGGTCTAAACAGGCCTAAGGCGACCAAATTCTTTCGTCCCTTATGTTTTCCATGGCCAATTCTTCTAATACTCTGACGGGGGCGTAATATCGTCTGTCACTATCAAGACTTATGCAATTCAGATAGTAACTCCCCCTACAGACTTACGATAACGAACTCTTTTCCACTACCCAATGCTTATTGATATACCAAATCTCCTGGTAGCTAGACATGCACTCTGTAGTTTATATTGCAATTGCCTGCTAAGCAAGATAGAATACAATCCCGGTGATGGTGATCACCGTCACCATTGAACGGATTTTGGTGACAGTGATCACCATCACTGATGGATTGGATACGATAAGACACAAGTGACAATAGATCAAGCTTGCGGTCAGTACTTTGTTCTTGTTTTTATGGATAAATTGTCCCAGGGCTAGGTCCATATCCTGTTCGTATTCCACGCTGTGGCCAATTGCTAGATGCCATGAAATAAGATACTAGTGACAGTGGTCACCATCACCGTTCAACGGGATAAAATGCGATCCGATGATCTTGTCACCACTACCAGTCGAGAGGTTGTGGGCGACAGAATCTCAAGCATGAGGACGGGTCGCAAATGGTAACAACGTAGCTCGCCGGTAAACCATGAGTTTGAGGACACCAGTAGATTGACATAGATATTCAAGTTCAATCTCCATATACAATAAATCACTATTCCTCATCTGTCATTATATTTTGACAGCAACTTAAAAACACCGTTCAAATTATTATCCCTTTACTGGTTCTCTCACTTACAATTGCCTCTCTCGAAGTCACCTTCGTGATTGACACAATTAGCAGCTCATATCTTGACAGCAACACACGAATGTAGTCTATTTCACGTGCTGTCCGAACTACCCTATACACGTCCACCCACAACCGTTGCCAAACACGAAACGACCAAGACAGCTGAGAAACAATAATGCAGTGTCAACCAACAAACCCACCAAAAATTGACGCAACCAACATAGAGCATCGGCCAACGTTCTAGCGTGCAGCGGAACAAATCACCGGCGCGTTTCACGATACGGAGAACACTCAAGGGATTTAAACCCGGGGAGGAAGGAAAAAGTCAGATCGTCTCGACTCATGCAGGTGCTTGAGCAGAAAAAGACTCAACAGGTGCAGCAACGTGGAGCTGAATCGTGATGGTGGGAAGGATTAGTCGTGGCATTGCAGGTACAGCAGGTACATTTTTAGTAATGTAGGGCTACACAGAGAAAGGCTATTAGGTATGCATGAATGAATAGATGGAACAATAACAATTGGAGAGCATGTGATGGATGGATGGAGTGTGAGGCTCGCTCTAGCACGTGCTGATGGACCCTCCACGATATCGTAACCTACCTAATCGGAGTCTGTGCGGGTGGAAAAAGCCAAGACTTGTTGATTCAATTAAATAAATAAAAAAGCAGTACAGTAGTAGACTGATACAAGACCTGATACATATGTACCTTGGCCGTCCGAGCAAACAAAAAGCAATAACCAACAATAAGATCACCAGATAAGTTCTTTTATTCGATACGCGAATGCAACCAACAGAAGAAAAGAATGGACAGGGGATCCAGATACGAGGTAACATTGCATGTGCTATCAATTAGTTGTATGTAGGTATGGAGTGCAGTAATTATTAGCATAATGCAAATAATTAAATGGGCATTTAAAATCCCAGTGCATGTTTAAGTTCAGACAAAAAGATTGGAGGAAAAAGCAAGAAAAAGGGACCCAAACTGCCGGAGATGCTCGACAAGGATCACGCACACAGAATCCTACGGGGCCTGAGACAAGGGTCCGCACTAATTAATTCCTTCGTCCCTGTATTAGATCATGTTGACGGGCCGATGCTATGGACGCATTTGGCTATGAGAGAACTTGTCGTGGACATATAATTTGTTATTCCCAAAGTGATGATGCTATCGCATACCTGTCGTCTATTTTTGCTCTTATGATTGTCACAAGGATATGGATGCGTCGATCGGGGGACGGGAAGTCAGAGGATGTGGCGGGGGAGTTTTCTTTGTCACCTTCAGTCATTTGTAAAAGACAAGACGGCACATCCATAGGTAGGCAGGAATTGAATGCCAATGGATATCAATCTCACTCAACCTTATCTTGACTAGAAACTGTTGACCTGCCAAAAGAGATCGAGGGTAATAATTACGTATGTCATCTTTAATCACATTTAAATTGAAGTCGACACCCAAAATGAGAGCAAGGGTCTCTAATGTTTCAGATGAATTGACTGGACAGGCCCCAAGGCACTCTCCACCTTCTTTTTCTTTAGCGGCAACCCGACCACATGCTGCGTGTCTTACTACCTATGTAGGTCGGTCTTGGGTCTTGGGTTTAGGTGTGTACCCTGATCCTTGCCTAACCCTCCAACTCTTCAGCTCAACTTGCATCCCCCATTGATCCCACGATGTAATGCATAAAAACATAATCTCTTTTTCTCTCCGCGCCTTCCGTGAATTAAAGTTTTCCTAGAATTATTCCATTTACTAACTCAGTAAAAAAGAGGCAAAAACGTTGAGTGATGACGAAACTTTCTCCCATCCTGTCGGGATCGTAGATCGCCGTGTCTTTTTTTCCTTGTTCTCACTTGTGTCCTTTAGGAAGACTGCCCGCAACCGGATCGGCGCCTCTTGTCAGCCACCGCACGCTCTGGACCCGGGACCGATCCGTTGGGCTGTCGCTGTCGCTGTTAGCTTCGATAGTTTTTGCATTAGCATGACAGGGTCTAAGAGTCAAGTCAACACACAGGCAAGACAGGACAGGGCAGGTCAAGACGAGGCAAGACAAAAGAGAGGGTCTTTTTGGTCAAGTCCCAGTTGTTTGGCTACGGCAAGATCCATAGGTCTTCTTTAGTAACTTGCAAGTCTCAGCTGGTTTTACTGGGTCTCTGCAGTAAAAGAAATGTCCCGTCTGCCCATGTGCACCTTCTGCAGCCACTAAAAAAAGAAGCCGGGATGGAAGGTCTCCAGTTGTCATTCTAGTGGAGCAACTTGGAGGCTTCGGCCAAGAGGCTGCACGAGCCCGACTTGGCCCGCCCCCGCAAGCTTACCTTAGTTCTTGAAGCTGTCGGTCCACTAAACTGCCTGTCGAGTCAGTCCCAGTCCTGGTCTCATGGATGTCGAGGTAGTATTAAGCGATCGTGGGCTGCTCCTGCTCCTCTGGAAGGTCTGGTCCTTGTTCCGCGACTCGCCAAAGCAAAAGTTGGTTCGTACCTGAAAACTGACACTACTGTACTGTACTTCTATGGTTGCAGTGACCTCTTGCCTCTTCTGACGACTCAAAGACCCATTCTTTTCTTCTGTCCCTCCTTCCTTCCTTCCCTCGTCTTCTGTCCAATCTGATATCCAACTTCAACTTGCGCCTCCCCATTTACAATCCTGCATCTCTTTCACTTTACCATTCATATTTTTCAATGATTATGCATTGTCGCTCTCAATAACAACGACTCACAACAATTTCTCTATCACATGAGAACTCTCCGATTTAGATCCATTGCAGCGCTCTGACATTGTCACCTGTCATAATACCGCACAGCGGCTGCTTGTGTCGCATCGCATCACATTTCCAACTACCACGACAAAATCACTCCAGACTCGTCTTCTCCTACGCGGAGAGACAATAATTCAAAACAATGCCTACTCTTAATGCTCACCGAACTTTCGAACCACCGCCAATGCCTTCTCTTGTCGATTTTGAGCGTCGCCGGTCAACCACATCTTCGCTCTCCCACCATTCCGACTCACTGGGAGGACTCCAGTCACCACCACCCAGAAGCAGATCAAGCCGACCCAAGAGCGCCAAATTCTCATCATACCGACTACGCAGCAACTCTGGACTCACACTACACACTAATGAAGATGTTCTGCGACAGTATACCGATTATCACCCTGACGGTACACCACGTGCTGGACTTTACAGCAATGGCGTGGGGCAATGGTCTGGTGAGAGGTTGAGGAGTATCGACTCAGTTGCATCTTCGTCAAGAAGCCAAAGATCCAGTATCGCCTACACTGAGTCGGAGAGCTCTGGCGAGTTGCCTATTCCTGATCTTGTCGGTCGCGAAATGTTTGATATGGTCATGGCCGACCACGCTGCCAGTGGACAATTGTGGAAGTTTGCTGCCGATCGCGGCGTTGGCCAGAATGTTGACTATCTTATGAAGGTGAGATAAGAAATCATAATATTTCCTTCAATCCTAACCAAATAACAGATTCGCGACTATATCGCATCTCTGGAACAAGTCGTCATTCAACTATCGACAATCTCAACCTCATACACATCCATCACAGCAACCTCACCACTTGGCCTTCCCTCACCAATGTCCAAGGCTCTCAACACCAATATCAAGCATCTCACAACATCTCTTATCCCAAGCTTGGAAAACATGTTTCTCGAGTCAAAGGCATACATTGAGCAGCGCATCGTTAGAGAAATCTTTCCCGACTTTGTCAAGCAACAGCTATCGCAATGCACCAGTCTGGCTTTGTCCCTTGATGCCGAAGGCGACTCGCCACTGAACCCCTATCCAGGATTGAAGGGTTCCTTCTGTCTAAGCGACCCTTCAAGATCCGGAAACCCGATCATGTTTGCCTCTGATGAATTCGAGGAATTGACAGGATATTCGCGAACCGAGGTCTTAGCACACAATTGCCGATTCCTCCAGGGGCCACAGACTGACAGGGATCGCATTGCTAACATGCGGTCAGCCATCTGGCGGAATGACGAATGTACAGAACTACTCCTGAACTTCCGAAAGGATGGAACGCCTTTCTGGAATCTCCTATTTCTGTGCCCGATGCTGGACAGCGCCGGAAAGACAAAGTTCTTCATGGGTGCCCAGATTGATGTGTCGTCTTCTATACACGGTACCGACGATGTTCTCAAGATCTTGTCATACGGTGCTCTGGAGGAGGAAAGGGCCACCGAACGCTGCAGTTCCCGGTGGGCTGGCGACGCATTGAACGACGAGCCCGAACATGACGAAGCATACGAGGCCAAGAACCATAACCATTTCAAGGCGGCAAAGAAAGGAGGTTTCTTCAAGTCGTTTAAGAAAGCGCCTCCACCACCTCTCTCGCCACCCCTGAGCCCCCGTCGCAGTTCTGACAGACCCCGGTCATCGGCCGGACCCACGGCCTCCGACAAGACCCTGAGCACCCGAAGCGTTATCAGGAGATTTTCCAATCAGCCTGAAATGCTCATGTCAACTTATGCTCGGTACATGATTCTCGAACATGTTCCATCTTATCCCAAATCTCTCGGCGCGATGCCACTGGATCAGGAGATGAAGTATCCGCCAAAGCTGTGCGTTTCCTTCTACTCCAAGGAAATGCTTGAGGCTCTTGACCTTGGACAGGCTGCTGAGGCGATTGTGGGCAAGGATATCTTTGATATCATGACTGAACAAGCTACACTGCCCTCTGTCACGAAAGCGTTCAAATCAACAGTTCGAGACCTTGTTGTTCGCGATGGAAAATCAGTCTCACTCGACCTCGCGCTCGCAAACCACATTCCCCGCCGCGCCAACACAGCAAGAACAATAAGTAGCGATAGCGGCGACGTATCTCCTAAGAAGCCAGCCAAGTTGATGAGCCATTGGACACCCCTCAAAGATACGGAGGGTCAGGTCAAGTATGTGGTCATGATTGTTTCACCAGTCTAATAAACGAAATCTTGCGAAATAAAAACGATGATGATATACGGGCGTTTAATATGGCGGATTGTCTTTTTTTGTATATTGTATTGGCGGCTTGTTTGATCTTCCATATATACCTGTATGTACTTAACGGCCTAGAGAATGAAGTCATGACTATAATTCACAATGTCATTTTTACGCTCAACCATGTTCCCTGCTTCGCTGTCACTTCAACTGTGATGTCAAGTCTACAATAAGCCTCGGAACCATCACGTAATTCTCAGACTGCCGAACAGCCAAACGACGTAATAACATTCCTCCCTCCATCCAACGTACACAATGGGACAATGCCCCGAGAGCTTTAGAACAATTCTACAACGGCGCACCAGGAACACAAAAAGGGGTCAATCGCCGTTGTCTAAGAGATAAACACTATGCCAGACGCCCTGAGCCGGTGTTTCTACTAAGAAACGCCCGCCAGCCATTCTGACGCATTCATGGCGTTTGGGTTTAGGTGTAGGGCTAGACTTGTGACTGGTCGGGACCGAGAAATTGTCCGATGCTTACCGCGGTTTCGTTTTGTTTGTTCGGTAGTACGGATATTTTTCATGCAGATAAAGTTGTTTGGGCTTGTGGCTGATATTGTGGTGAAGTGGACTGTGATGAGGCTTGCGATGGATGGTCATAAAAAGAGGAGATCACGACAGAGAGTGCGCCGGAGTGAAGAAGTTCTGCAGAATGAATGATAAGAGCAGACAAATTGCCGCGGTACTTTTAATTAATATGTTGATATCCTACTATCAATACAAATCCGGCGCTCCTCCATATCCAAATACCCATGCATCCAATTGTCCATTTTCCAAGCCCCAGCCGTGCACTTGTCCCTCCATTGTCATATGTTCAGAAGTTTTGAGTATATAAGGTGCAGTATTTGTTCGTGAATTAGACTTCCGCTTGGAGGTGCGCGATATGCGCAATCGGGGTCATGCACCCCTAATCAACGAGGGTGACAGGCAAAGGAAACAGCATATCCTTCTGCAAGCCCTCCTTGGCCTCCGCAATTCTTTCCAGATAGTAATTCTCATTATTTTCTGATCTCAAGCGAGGAAATTCCAGCTGGATACCGGTCCACTTGTACGCTGCCTGACGAGGACCAGACCATGGCTTGATAGCAACGTCCGGTCCGTTATGCTCCGTCTCTGTAAGACATTTCGTAAGATAACGACCGACCAGGAGCCACCGCACAAGTTTGGGGAATCGTTCTGCTTCTTTCAGTGCAGACCTGACAACAGGCTCGCCTCGTGTTCCGACGCCGAGGTATGATATCCTTGCACCGCTTCGAACAAGAAGTTTGACGCACTCGAAAGCCCCGACGCTGCAGGCATACACCAAAGCCGATCCCTTGCGCCCATCGCGCTCCACGTCAAATCCAGCTTCGATCAACGTCTCCAATTCCTCAACATGATCCTCACGAATAGCCAAAAAGCCCACGTTAAGACCGAAGAGCTCTGGCTCGTAGTTGATAATACGAGCACGGTATTCCTTCGGGATACGCTTGATCATTGCCTTCAAAGGAGAAACCCCGGGGGCTGGATTGTAGAGTCCGTAGTAACTCTTTGCCAGAAAGCCAGGCTGCTCTTCCGCAAGTCGATAAAAGTCAAAGTTTCCGTTCAGAGCATAAGCTCGATTTTTGACCCGGCTAATCATGGTTGTGAGAGTGATATTGCCATATGAATCAGGGACAAGAGGGTCCAGACCATGTTGCAGCAACACGTGCATTGTATCAAGGTCAAAATATTCGGGGTCTTCAAAGTCATACACAGTAACACTTGTAAGATCAAAACCGTGTTTGAAAAACACATTGGTTGAATCAAGCGTTCCATGCACGAATGACGCAGCCAACGGGGATAAACCATGCTCGTCAAGAAGATATGGGTTGGCGCCCCTTTCCAGAAGCAGGTCAACCAAAGGCACAAGACGCCACTGTGCAGCAAAATGTAAGGCCGTGTTCGAATTCTCATCTTGAGCATCGATATCTGTTCCGCAGTCGATGAGAAGCTTAGCCATCTTGCAAACCTGTTCGTAGTTGATTGTCGCAGGGTCCTTTTTGATGTAAAATTGAACTAGACTATGCAAAGGAGTGGCTCCAATTATAGTATCATCGAGCATTAGTTCAGTCTGGATGTTGAGGACGGAGCGTAAGACCCTGGTTTCAACATCACTGCGATCGTTGAAGTGGGACAATTCCACGAACCCAAGTTTCTCCATCACAGCCCTGTCAATGTTAGCAAGATTCTTCAAAGGTAGGTAGGCAACAAAAGAACTGGCCCTCCAAAGCTTAGGGAGCCAAAATAAAATCACGTAAGTGCTGATCAAAACTAGCACAAGGTGACCAAATCATTTCGTCTCTTAGGCTTTTGAGGACCAATTCTTCCGACGCCATGAGGAAAGGTTCAAGGGTGTTATTACCAGTATCGTTCAGCATTGTCGTGCAGATGTTTGATGAAAATCTGAAGAACGTTGGCCTGATGCTCCGCACTTCCATCCGGAACAAGTTGTTTGTTGTTGAACAAAGCGTGTAGGGGGGTCACTTTCAAGTGGAACCAAAGTCTCTCTTCTTCCAGATATGCGTCTAAGCACTTTTCGAAGAAGGTATATGCTTTTTCAGGAGACGTAAACATGTCAAATGCCATGAGGGAATGCAAGTCCGCGGCAGCTTGGAGTAACGCGTTGTAGCCGTTAGGCCAGTGGTCAGGGCAGCAGGTCACAAATCCTTTGAAGCCCAAGTCCAGAAGCTCTATCATTGATCGCATGAGGTACCTGGAGGCTGTATAACTGAGGAGAGTGCAATCTCCACAAGGCATGACGGCAGACTCCAGATCTTGCTTGGAGGTGAGATCGAGAAATGGTCGGAATAGGCCACTCTCTTTAAGCTGGTAATGGTCAATCGCATGCGACACCATGTCTCCCAGAGCTTCTGGATCTGAGTCTTGATCTGGAGTGTTTTCCGCGTCATCATCCGAGTCATCAGACGCTTCTCCCATGGAGGTGTCAGACGATGCTGATGATCCAGGACGGGCCTCTGGGATAGCAAGGTGCTGACCACCAGTGGCACCCGGTTGACGGTCATTGATATACTCGGCCATCTCTCGGTTGCGTCCCAACATAGACAAGAAGGCTGGAGTCCTGCCCGATGAGTCTTTGAGCAACAAGCTTGCACCGAACCTGGTCAAGACCTTGATGCAGTCCAAAGATCCAGCTTTGGCAGCCAAATGCGCTGGGGCTTTACCATGTACTGGACTAACAGTATTGACCTCGTTAGCCAACGGCGTAGCTTCCAAGAGCGCCATAAGAACATCGCGATGACCCCCGACTGCAGCAAACTGGAGTGCGTTGTAGACATCGTCATATTCGACAGCTCTGAAACGATAGAGCCAATCGAAATTAGGAGGCGCTCTCTCGATGATAGTCTCAAGCACAACCACATTGCCAATTTTGGCGGCCAACATAAAGCCATTGATGTGATCCGGTGGCGCCAAACTGGCATCTGCGCCGCGGCGGATTAGCAGACGTGCGACATCAGTTCTTGAGCGACAAAGTGCTTTGACCAGCATTGACGGTCCCGGCGATTCATGACATGGTGATCTAAAAGACGGTTGACTAGGTACCCATTGATTAGCGTAAGTTGATGAGGAGGCCAAAGGTCTATTGATGGTGGAGCAAGTGCGTATGTGCCAAAGAATTTTGAGAAGCATCTGGCGGTATCTAGATGTTTCTTCCTCAGGGTGACAGAAGAATTGGCCCCGAGGGGCATAAGAGACGAAATAATTTGGTCACCTTATGCCAGCTTAGGCCAGGATTTAGGCTACATTATTTCTGTAGCCTAAGTCTTAAAGGACATTTCTTCTGCCACCCACCTGCCTGCCAACCTGATCCTGCTGTGAGAAGTGGGCAAGCGGCGACTTGACCCGGATCTTCGAGGGCATGAACAATTCCACCCTCGTCACAAGGTTGGCCCCTGGTACTCGGCCGATAATTGCATCACCTGGGAGGTCAAACTTACCTGTTGACTTTAAGATTATTGACATCCATTCCACAATCAATAAGCTGATCGACTATATCCGTCGCGATTTTCTCGTCTTCGATACACAATATTTCTCGGAAAGTGTAATGTTGGTTTTCGATGATATCTTGTGGTTTTGTATTGCTGAGCAACGGCTTGATCATCGAGACGTCTATAGGCTCATCGGCCAGGAAGTCTTCGAAAATCGATCTGCCACCAAAACTCTCCCACGGCTTGTGCACGTTGATACCACTCTGAACAAGAAGCTTGACAATCTCTGGTTTTCGAGCAGTCACAGTCATTGCGAGAAGCACTGCGGCGTCTCTTGATTTGAAGAACTCGCCTGAGCCAAGTTTACTTGGTTCTTCAGAGTTCTCCTGGCTCTCATCCCAGGATGCTTCCAAAACGGCGGCAATGAATGGTAATTTTGAAGGTGTCCAAGTGACGGCACCGCGTGCTTTCTTAGAGATTCGTGCGATTGCCCACTCGCCAGTGTCTTTCTCATAGTCCAAGAGAGCGCCCTTTTGCAGCAAGCATGATATGGCCATGCGCACAAATCCATGTAAGAAATACATGTTTGTGGGTTGATCAGCTGATGGGCTCTCGACCATTGGAAGAACGTCATCACAGAAGCGTGCCCAGAGACCTCGACCATCAGCATCTCGGGAGCTGAGAACCTCAGGAGTGAGTAGCTGCATATAAGCATCGCGCGTCATGTTGGGGAAACAAGATGGATGGGCACTTGGTCTGGTGGTAAATCCCAACCGCTGTCGCGAGAGCTTGGTGTTCGTGATGACTGTCTCTGCTGGCGTCACACCATCGTGGAATGGCCGAGAGGGTTTACCCCTATCAAGAACCAAGGAAACAAGTTTTGAAGAGGCCGCTATGTTCAACGCACGGAGGATCGCTTCGTTGTCCCTGCTGGTGCTTGGAGCGAGCTGGAATACTCTTTCGAGAAGTGCACAGTCGCCCCATTGCACAGCCCACCCTGCCAACTGTTCCGGACCCTCTGCCTGCAAAGACCCTTGGCGCTTTTCCAGCAGAAACCTAGCTGCCAAAGGATGGACCATCCTTGAGCCTTTAGGGAGTACCGGCAAGGTTTCTACGTAGGCAAATGCTGCTCTCAACGGCGTATGTCCTTCGTCCTTGCACACTGTATCAAGGTTGCGTATCTTGTGCGGGTCGTGTTCCCAGAGAAATTTGAGCATATCAACATCATTCGTAGCAGCGAGAAGATGCCAGATATTGCGACCACCATTGTCTGTATCATAAGTAGGAGCTGAATGTTTGTGGATCAGCCTCGCAAGGGGACCGACTTCCTCGACGACCATCAAAGGCGTACGACCGCTAGAATCTCTAGCTCGAATGTCGGCTCCAGCATTGATAAGTAGATCCATGATATCGAGCTGCGCGCTCTCCGTAGCCATGTGAAGGATCGTGCCGGCATCCCTGGTACTGTTGTATGGAAAATTGGGATCGAACCTGGGATCTTTGATCAACCGCTCCAATAACGTCACGTTGAAATCCAGTATAGCAGTCCGAATGGCTTCTTCAAAGCTGGCTTCGCTTAGCGTGCGGATCTTCCCCTTGTCTGTTGTAGGAGCAAATTTGACGTTTGCGTGCTTCATCAGCTTGGACACGAGATCTTGTATTTCCACATACTCTGTACTATCATTTTCGATGTCGAGTAACGTCAAGTCGTAGACGTAGGTAAGCAGGCGCGCAAATCTTGCGCGATGAAGCAGACCACGCCTTGTCACGATCTCGCGCTTCAAGAAGTGACGAAATGAAGAATCCAGAAAATTCCCTTCTTGAACGACTTGGTAGAAGACAGCCTCGTCCTTGCCCAGCAAGGCATTCCAAAATGCTAGGCCTGCCAGTGACGCCTCTTCAGTCCCGTTCTTCCAGGTGTAACGGTAGGTGCGATCTGCACCCGCGTTGAGAAGATGAATAGCAGTTGAAACCCGATCAATGTATGACCACGTCGACTTTGAATCACCAGCAGCAAGCAGTGTGGTCCATGATTCGGGTTCTGCACGGGTAACAAGGACTTTACTGCCGACGAGAGCGCAGAATAACGGCGTTCCGATAAGGCTGGACTTGTTGACATCGGCGCCCATCAAGAGAAGGTCCTGACATAGACTAGATAAGCCAAGGGCAGCAGCAATATGAAGTGAAGAGATAGACCCGTCGCATAGTGCATCTGTTAGTTCGAGTAGAAGCCTTGGAGAAAGGGCCAGAGGTCCCAAGGTGCGTGGATACGTCACCCGGGCATATTCCAGGACCCATTGCACAAAGTTGTATGACTTTTCTATCCGAAACAGTGTGCAGACTTGCGGCCGGAGCGTCTGCCAGTATTCTTGGGCATGCTCTGGCCATCTTGCAGCCGCGACCCTATACTTTGGCTCAGTAATTCGACGCGACTGTAATAATACAGCTTCCCTGTTGTATTCTGCCGGTTCACGATCATTTTCATATGAATTCAAGATATCGAGCCAATTGGAGACATTTTCGGGAGTCGGTTTGTCGTCGTCGTCGTAATGCTGTTCGGGGGTCTCATCTCCGATATCATCCTTCTTCTGAACCATAAGCTGCGGAACTACGTCCGTGGTAAGTATCGAGAACTGAACTGAGATATCCTCAAGGGTATCTGACGATCCAAGGACGAAAGCAAGCTTGGACCGTACATCTGAGAGGAGTGCCCTAGCCGCCTTGACACCATCTGATGTGGCATGAGCATGAAAAGACTTTAGAGCAGAGACAACTATGTCGCATCTATCAATCAACGGCCATTCTGGTTCATTTTCATTTTCATTTCCGGAGTTGGAGCCTGAGGCACTCGGAGTGACGCCCAGTGCACTGTCACCAGAAGTGTCATCCGCTGTCAATTCTGTGATGAAAGACTCGAGACTGTGAAGTGCACCTCCAAGAAGCCGTAATTCGACAACCAACTGTTTTATATCAATTTTTGAAGCGATGACTGAATCATTCTTTGTGGCGTGATCAGTCTTTGTGGCGTTGAAATCCGTTTCTGACGTTTTAGATGTAGATGTAGATGACGATGCCTTCAGGTGCGCGCTGATGGCCGCGCAAGCTTCAAAGGTGGAATCTTTCAAGGAATGAATCGTTTTTAGAAGCGCTGAGGGCGACATTTTGGTGGTGTTTCCGATCTAGACCTGCCGATCATGTTGTAAATCATCGATTAATTGTGAATATTTATTGATGAAGTGAAGATGTCATGTTGAAGGTTGAAGTTTAAGGAAGCAGAAGTCAAGCCCAAGGCTGCCGATGTCATCTCAGTTTGAACCAATCAGTGCGCGTCTAGTGGAGCTTGGGCCCCTTTCGCTAGCGCCTGACAGCCTCGCAGCTGATACACTCGTCAGGGTGTCAGAAGAATTGGCCGCTAACAGCATAAGAGACGAAATATTTTGGTCACCTTATGCTGACTTAGGCTGTAGTTTAGGCTACTTTATTTCTGTACCCTAAGCCTCAGAGCACAATTCTTCTGACACCTGGTACCTACTGTAGTAGAAACATTGTCCTGTATTACAATAGAGGAAGCTGCTGGTACAAAATGGTTCAGTTATTCCGTCTCTTCAGCCTCGCTGTCCGATTTTTCTGATGCCCTCGTGGCTCAGGAGATCTATCGTAGAACCTCCGTATCACATCTACTCCGTACCCATCAACCTCCCTGTCGCGGACATTCGGCAATAGCTGGACGAATTGGAAAGACCTTGATCATGGACCGTTCTGAGACAGATCCAGGCTGAATCGCAAGTCTCTTGTGCTCGCACAACTCCATCTGGGAGAAAAGTGCTTGCACAAGATTCTACGAGCACAACGATAGCGCACGTGACCTAATTCTGTCTGTACGCGCTGGTGTTGCGATGATATCAAGACTTTAGCTACAGAAAAGAAGCATAATTTTAGATCAACTTTATTTGCATAGTATCAACTCAGTTTAGAGCTCATGCGAGACTATGTTGATTATTTCTCAGACTTTGACGCAGAACTTGTTGATGGTGAGCAGCTATCATCTTATGGATTTGATGTGGCTTGAATACCAGTGACACCAAGACGCGGTAATGACAATCGCAAATTCCAACGGGCGCTAACCTCTATTATGGACTTGCAGCTCGATTCCCATGCAACAGCCTTTCATTCTCAATTGACACAAAACGGTGTCACTGACGTACTAGCAAGTAGATGTGTCGAGGGACTTTCGACAGAAACCCACAGTAATCCATCTAACTCAATGAAGACCTAAGAACTCTCAAAACGAATAACAACTCCGTAAGTGCGAGATAAATATCGTATAACTATAAGCACCTTATAAATCCTCCCAAAGGTCCCTAAGATCTATCGCCGGCTGACTCACACGGCACGATAACAATTCCAAAAACACCAACTTCCTCATTAGGAATCATACAAACCCATCCTCCTATCGTGGCAAAACTACAAAAGCCAAGCCAAGAGTCCATCATCCATTCTCTTGGGTAGTTCTAATTACCGATCGATCCAAGCGAGATACTGGTACTCGTCTAACCATGTCTTCCCTAACCGTCCGTCCCGCCACCCCAGCAGACAGCGACGCCATCGCAAACATCCACTATCAAGCCCTCAGCGCCTACCACGAATTCTACGCCGCCTTCTTCGAGCGTCACCCCCGAGATCTCATCCGGCTCGCCACGCAAAACGGGCTTAAGAACCCGGCGCAGCGCTTCTCGGTCGCCGAAGAGGCGGGGGATGTTGTGGGGTTTATTCGGTACAAGGAGCCGAACTCGAACGCGAGCGGCAGCGGCGACGTCAATGCTGATGGCAAGCCTCAGCCTCAGCCGCCGTCTGTTTGGACAATCAAAGAACACATGAAGGAATTTTGGCAATGGTTTGATAATCGCAGTGAGGAGATAGATGCAGCCAAGGATAAGGTTCTGGAGGGGAAAGATCACTTTGGTAAGTTGTGGCTGAAAGTCAATTGCTATTCTTTTCCATTGTTGGTTATCTCGTCTGACAGCGGCGCAGAGGTGATGCATATCATGGTGCACCCAGACCACCAACGAAAAGGTATTGGTGGCCTTCTTCTAAAGACTGTCCTTGATAAAGCCGACGAAGCCAATCTCCCAACCACTATTACTTCATCAATGGAAGGTTACGGTCTTTATAAAAAGTACGGCTTCGAAAGTTTAGGTACATGGCCAATTGACAATGAAGAGTGGGCACACAAGATCGCTGAGCATGAGAAAAACATCGGATATACGAATGGAGTCATCGGTCTCGAGGATAAATGCAAAGGCATGCACGAGAGTGAAGATAGCATGATCCGGCAGCCCAAGATCCGGACATGAAAATGGCAATAATAAAAACGGTGTTGAGTCATTGGTTGACTATCACCAAAATATGGAGATCTACCCGTTCTCTAGTTCGTATTCGTTTTCTCTTTTCCAGAAGGGACGGACGGGAATTGGACACCACTTTAAAGTACGAAAAGGGGGGGTAGGGATCTGTAAGTGCAGCCCCCCGCTCCAATCACGATAAGATCAAGATGGGCAAATCCAGGCACAAACGGCTTAGCGAACACACCGTGGGACCCTTGTTGTGGAGACTGGTCACTGTAGACGTCGGCTCTCCAGGGCGGCGCAAATTAATTGGATTTTTTGCTTGGTCCCCGCGACAAGAACCAGAGACACAGACACCGACTGTCGGCGCAAGGCGGCAAGATTTCAGCGGAGCTCATCTTAATAGAAGGAAAAAATCTCAAATGGCCTGATCTCTGATCTCTTCTTTCCCAGGGGTGACTTTCTTATCAATCTTCCTTTCTCTTCTTCCCTTTCACTCTCTCCCTTCCCATCATCATTGTTCCACGGATTGTTTTGATCGCCAATCGCAACCATGGACGCTATACTAGAGATCCTCGACCCGTATGTCTTCGACCACGGATACGCATACTTGTTCCCCCAACAAACACAGCTTCAATACGGCGCCAACTCAACAGGCTTCGCGACATCCACCAAGAACTTCGACGATGAATACTCTCTCAACTTTGGCTCATCGCTGCCACGCGACGATATTTACCGCCAATGCGCTTCAATTCTCATGATCGCTGGCTTCGGCGCCGCTTTTATTTACGTTATCTCCGCGGCCATCTCATATTACTTTGTTTTTGACCGCCGTCTTGAACACCACCCTCGATTCCTCAAGAACCAGATCAGACAGGAGATCCAGTCTAGTTTCTTCGCCATTCCTATTATCGACCTTCTTACCCTGCCTTTCTTCCTTGGAGAGGTGCGCGGTCACAGTCTGCTGTACACGAATATTGACGAGTACGGCTGGTCGTGGTTGGCTATTTCTACTCTTCTGTACATGGTCTTTAATGATCTTGGTATCTACTGGATTCACCGTCTCGAGCACCACCCCAGCATTTACAAGTACATCCACAAGCCTCACCACAAGTGGATTAGTAAGTTAACATCTCGCGCGTTGTCAATTGACCGAGCTAACCTGTCCTTCAGTTCCTACTCCCTGGGCTGCCATTGCTTTCCACCCCGTTGACGGCTACGTCCAATCGCTCCCTTACCAGTAAGTCGCGCTTCAATTGAGCCATTGGAGCTGTTACTAACATGAATAGTGTCTTTGTTTACATCTGCCCCATGCAGAAGCACCTCTACATGTTCCTCTTCGTCTGCGTTCAGGTCTGGACCATCCTCATCCACGACGGCGACATGATTACCGGCCACTGGCTCGAGAGGTTTATCAACAGCCCCGCCCACCACACTCTCCACCACATGTACTTCACCTGCAACTATGGCCAGTACTTCACATGGGCCGACAACTACTGGGACTCCCACCGAGCTCCCATGCCCGAGCTGGATCCCATCCACGAGTCCATTAGAGTCATGAAGGAGAAGGGCCTTGCCGACAAGGATGGTAACCCCATCAAGAAGTCCAAGGATGAGTAAACGCTCGGCACGAAACGACATGACAAGAATACATCAATAAAACGAACGAGCACGTGTCGAATTACAACACTACGACCATTCAGGTGCCGGCACCGTTATGACTGGAGTACCCCTGGCCTTACAGCTTTACCGACTGTGCAGAGATTCCGGGGTCCTTACGAAAAGGGTTCAAACCAGATAGACATTTTAATAGCAGCGTTGCATACGGGGTTTTTGTTTCGACAGGAAATATATTGACTAGAGGATAATAGCATAAGTATAATACCAATCTGATAACCGTGCATATATCCCAAAACCTGTCCTCCGATGCTCACCAAACTACGCTTCAGCTACTACGCCAACTTTTATATCCACCAGCACCGTCCACATCAAGAACTTAGACCTCGACACGGCCCTGGGTGATGGGGTGAGTGTCGATGCCCCACCCGAACCGTCTCTTCATTGCCTTCCAGATCTCGATAAGACCAACGTAGACAACAACACAGCCAGCGACGACACCCCACTCCCAAGTAAGACCCTTATGCTTGAAGACTTCGGTGTTGAGGTAAGGGATGTACACGATGGGGAAGATCATGACGAAGCCAGCAACGACGGACCAGAAGAGGAACTTGTTGTGGTAGATAGTTCGGAACACGGAGAAGGGGCCTGAGGCACGCTCGTCCATGTTGAAGAGACTGCGATGGAAATGCTTGACCTCCCAGGCTGTAACCAGCAACAAGAAGGCCAGGGTGGAAAAGGTCGTGGCACGGGCTCGGTACACGAGGTCACAGCCCTCGGTTCCGCTCTCGTTGCAGTGAGGGACCATGTTATAGTAACCTTGACCAGACGCAGCGTAGTTGACAATCATGAAAGCAGCCAAGCAAAGGGAACCCGAGCAGAATCCATACACAAGCTGATCACGGACCAAGTCAAAGGTGAAAACACCCCGGCTCAAGCTGCGAGGAGGTCGGCGAAGGATATCAGGAGAAGCCTCTTCCAAACCGAGACCCAAAGCCAGGGGCGATGAGGTCACGAGGTTGGCCCAGAGAATCTCCAGAGGAGACAGGGGGAAGACAGCATATCCACTGGTATCCTTAAAAGCCAGACCGATAAGCAACAGGACGACTTGAGCCAAGTTGGAGGTGAGAAGATGGAGAAGGAACTGGAAAAGTTAGCGATCATATCGAAAGGGAGGACGTTGTATAAGCATACCTTTTGGATATTGTCGGCAAGACGTCGACCTTCCTGGATACCGGTAACGATAGAGGCAAAGTTGTCATCAGTCAGGACCATGTCAGCAGCCTCTTTGGCGACGTCGCTACCACGGTCTCCCATGGCAATACCGACGTCAGCCTGCTTGAGGGCTGGGGAATCGTTGACACCGTCACCAGTCATGATACAGAAAGCCTTGCGACGATGAAGAGCCTCAATCATGCGGACCTTGGTCAGCGGGCTACAACGAGCGAGAACGACGGGGAGTTCATCGAGGGCATCAATCTGGTCGTCGCTGAGAGCGCCAAAGTCGGCAGCTGCCATGACGGTGTTGGACTTGAGACGAATGTCCTTGTTGAGGATACCAACTTCATAAGCGATGGCAGTGGCGGTCTTGATGTGGTCACCAGTAACCATGTGGACAGTAACACCAGCAGCGCGACATTGAGCCACGGCACCAGCAGTCTCAGGGCGGGGAGGATCATAGAGACCAGCAAGACCGACGAACTGAAGGTCGTTCTCGACCTTGGCACGATCATGGCAATCCTGGACATCGCCGTTCATAGGCTTGGTCGCAATGCAAAGCACTCGCAGTCCTTGGCTAGCGAGTTCTTCAGCCTTAAGAAGAATCTCCTTCTTGAACTCTTCCGTCTCGGTGAGCTTAGTCAGGAGGATCTCAACAGCACCCTTGGTATAGACGTTTCGAGTCTGCTCAACCTCATTGCCGTAAACGACACTCATGAGCTTGCAGGACGAATCGAAAGGATGCTCAGCCACCAGGATATCACCTGAAGAGGTGTTGCGACCAAATCTCATGGCGAAAACCTTGAGAGCGATTTCGGTCGGCTCACCAATGGCCTTCCATTCAGTATCCTCAGATGTGATGATACTGCTGGAATCGGTCTCGGGCTCCTTCTTACCATCACTGACTGTGGCATTGTTGCAGAGTGTGAGAACCTTAAGGAAGGTGTTGAGATAGCTTCCAGCCAGATCGGCGGACCACTTGACAGTACCACTGTAAGGGTCATAGGGGTTAGCGGTACCTTCTACGGTACCTTCAAGATCGCCGCGGAGCCAGACCTTTCGGGTGATCATGCGTCCCTGAGTCAAAGTACCAGTCTTGTCAGAGCAGATGTTGGTGACACCACCAACGGCCTCAAGGGAAGGCATCTGTCGAACAATGACATTACCGCGGACCATCGCCTTGGTGGCAACGGCCATGGTGACAGTCAAGACGGCAAGGAGAGACTCGGGAATAACAGCCACACCGACACATATTCCGTAGAGAAGGACCTCATCGGTGATCTCCCAGAGACTGACGGAAAAGACGATAATGGCGAGGAGAATGGCGAAGGCGAAAAGCAACAGGGCAAACTTGCTGAGAGTGACCTGAAGAGGGGTGCCTTCGAGACCAAGGATTCTGCGGCTGAACTGGTAGGATCTCCAAACGAGGCGACCAAAGCCGCTCCTCTGGGAATCGTCGTTCTTGTTCTTGCGCAAGAGTTCGGCGATTTGACCGACCTCAGTCTCCATACCGGTTGCGATTACAATACCGGTAGCACGTCCACGGGTGACGGAGCTTCCGGAGTAGGCCAGGTTGATACGATCTCCCATGGGCATATCAGGGTCGGTGAAGATAACATCAGGCTTCTTGCTGATGGCGATCGATTCACCGGTGAGAAGTGCTTCGTCGGTAGAGACGTTGATACCTTGAATCAGACGCAAATCGGCTGGAACAACATCGCCAGTGGCAAGGGAGACAATGTCACCCTTGACGAGAGTTTCGGCCTTGACGGTTTCACTCTGGCCATCTCGGATGACCTTACACTTGGGAGTGGACAGGGCGTAGAGTGACTGAATAGTCTGCTCAGCGCGGTAATCCTGGATCAATCTAGATGGATATTAGCATACTGTGAGAACTGACGGTGGCTAGATGAGATTCGGACTGTCAGCTTCAGGGTATGGCACAGGATTCGACCTCAGTGCTTGGGGCTTCAGGCCTTACGCATGGCAAAATCACAGGCTTCACCATATGGCAGCAGGAACAAGAGGGACAGAAGAGGTGTAGCAAAGTGCAACAACGAAGTGGGGAGTTGTAGCAACGGCAAGCGACGGCTCGAGCTGATTTAGCTGAGCTTTTTGACGCAGCAAAGACATACCCGACAACGATGTTGAGAACAATGACGGCGGCCACGACGGCACCCTCAATGTAATCCTTAATAGCAAAGGACAAAGCGGTCACGGCGATGAGGACGACAGTCAAGGCATTGGCAACCTGCTGGATGAAGATCTCGTAGAGCGAAATCCCCTTGGCGCCTTTGATGGAATTAGGGCCATCCCGAGCAAGTCGGGCGGCAGCCTCCTCGCTGCTCAAACCATCGTCAACGTCAGACTTGAGGTCTTGGGCGACGCGATGAGCAGAGAGCGTATGGGGAAGAATTGGCTTCTCTATAGCTAGGTCGGGGGGTTCCGCTATAGGAGGCTGGTCGTCCTGACCGGTAGCGACGGTCGACGAGTCCGACGTGGTAGTGGCGTGAACTGCACCATTCGCGGATTTAGATTCGGTTTCTCCCATCGAATGGGTGTTGGTATAAGCGAAAGCTGGGGGGGAGGGTTTAAGGATTGGCTGGTGTAAGAATCAGCCAGGACAAGGTAACTGGGTAAACTTGAAAGAAAGTTGAAGATGTAAGATAAGAAGAGGTCTGAGATAGAGATCGCGAGAAACACGATTTCTGGGTAAAGAAGAAAGGAAAAGTCATGGAAGGAAGTCGAGGGGTGGCACCTTTTATCTGTAAATGGGAAGGAGTGGTAGAAGGGACTCGGAGAGATATCGGAAAGAGCAACAGTACGATTCGAGAAGAGAGGCTCTGCCTTCCTTCGAAGATGGGAGTCCGCACCTATCCCAAACTTGAAGTCCACTAAGCTCGGGGGAGTTGAGGGATCCAATCAAGGCGATACATCGAGACAGGGAAGGGAAGGTGCAGTACGTATACTAGCATCAAAGTGAAGCTGGACGGGATGCTGGTGGGGTTGCCCCGCATTCAATTAACACTGTGCCATTGAATGGTACTAAGAAGTACAATAAAGAGACATGATTATCAATATGGGAGTGTCAAGTTGCATCTCATTTAGATCAGTGAATCAACAATTATTCATAGAATTAGAAGATATTCTCATTCGTCAATCACTGCAACAGTTAAGCATTCAACGTTTCCTTTGTCGTTATCTCAAACAAGCTTTAGCCAACCTCTCCAAGATGATCGTCAAGATTGAGTTTGGTGGAGCCAAAACAGCTTCACTGGTCTTGTTAAGCTGTGGACTTGAGCGAGACAACAACTCGACCCAAACCAACAAAGAACAACCATGTACCCCCATGTACCGCTCCTTGGCATGCAGTATCTCGTGGCAGCCAGGCGAATCAACGCTTACCTTGCCAAGGTCACGAGGGGTTGCAAGGGCGCGTGTCGGTCGGATCATCATCTTTTTCCTTGGACTGTCCCTTGTTGCTATTCCGTACGGACTAGGTAATCTTTGCTCGCGTCATCTGTCAGTAGCCGACGGAGATAATTGTTATCGCGGGAGGTGATCTGTCTTTGTGGCACTTGGATAGGAGTGTTTGTCTTTGACATATGCAGGGGAATACAAATGAAGAGCAACCAGATTGGACAAGAGCAATGATTGTGTACCAAAGCAGACAAACATAATCACTTCTACCTGGTTCTATCATTTCAAAGCAGTTACTGTGCCAGCTTTTCTGCTGCTACTGTCCGTTAGCGTCTGTCGTCAGCAGGGACTGATGGACTGACGATAACTCACCATTAATCGCAATCAGCACGACGTTAGTTAGCCGATAACCAATCATATAGCACGTTTTGACCTCGCCTTCTCTTAATGAGAGAATGCTTGTTTGAACTTGGCATGGCTTGGGCTTGGCATACAACGACATATGGTCCATAACACAATTGGTTATGCTTCGCCTCGGCCAAGACTATTCCCTATCACCTGCTATGACAAGAATGGCCTGGTCCCTTGGCAGTGTGTAATGAATGTCACTGCAGTACTGATATTCTTTTTGCGGAAACCTGCATCGTACACTGTTTGTCTATATGCTTGTTTTGTACCTCGATGACCTATTTGAGTCTGCACATCCTTGCTTCTTATTTGTTGCCACGGGTCTTTTATCCATGGACCCTGTTTTTGGAGGCTCTTGGCCCAGAATTTACGCTAACATTTAAGCTTAAGCATTGGGGTGGCCAGTAGAGCCAGGGATCTTCCTCCAAAACCGCCGGGCTTGAAACGGTCCAACCATTGACTGACTTTACGGTTTCATACTGTGGAATCCTGGAACCAATGTCTTGTTTTTATCTCAATTACCATCACTGACCTCATGGACTCTAATCAGCCGTCATAGCACCGACCCGGATACCTTCAACCGACGGGGCCACGGCACAGCCACGAAGGCAAACCGCAAAAGAACTGGGACTTGGAGAATGGAGTCCGGACAAAAGAATTAGTGCATCTTTACACTAAATCCTCATCTTGTTTTTTCTATAACCACTGATTCAGTGTTAGTTTTTGATGTAACTCATCTGCCACGTAATGAACTACAGTGGCTGGAGTGGAGACAACTCTTTTCAGATCTACGGACAAGTAAAGCTTGTTCACTGTGTGAATGTCATTGCTACTTGGCAAGATAGAAAAAAAAAAGCCGGGGCTCTCGGTGCTGTCTTTTGAACTCCGGACCGGTCCTGCACCGGGAGATGCAACCTTATCCGTAGCCGTAACGGACAATGGACGGGATCTGTCATTTAAACAACATTAGACAGCCAATGGCGGTTCAGGTTAATGATAACCCTGGCATCGTGAATCGTATTGAACGGGGTAAAGTCCGGGGAAGAAAATGGATCCGAACAGTCTCCAGAGTCTAGACTGTCTTGCTTCCCCGGATATGAACATCCAACGCTCCTCAACAGGCTCAATAGTCCTTCAATATGTCTCGCTCGCCGAGACAACGACTCGTATCTCCGCTATTTGTATCAAGCCGGCCCTGTATCTGCAGTATCGGCCGATTGTCATGGCGCGAGTATGTGCTTTCTCCAGTAGGCTCCTCCGTATGGCGTCTCATTCATGTTCTTGGCTTCATACTGATGACCCATTTACCGTTAATCGTGCGGGGTATGGGGTATTAGCACATGTTTTGGTATCACAAATGGAGTAAGATATCTACAAGAAAAGCAACGAACTTCGGAACAATTAGGGATCACCCATGAGTCTTGTGTTGCGAGGAGACATGATGGCTTTTCGGGATAGGGGATGCCGATTACTAAGTTCCAGGGGAGATGAGGGCTTGATATCGAGTGGTACAGATACAGTGTCAGTGGTTGTCACATCGATGAGAATTTCTTATACGCAAGTGACACATGCAGTATGTGAGGGGGTTCCTTCACAGAACGACTTGGACATTGGCTTTTACCATGATAAGCTTATCACCCAGAATGATGGCTCTATAATGAACTAACATTGTCTACAGCTTCACGATGTTGAGAATGCTCTTTCATTGTACTGGCCCCTGGAAAGGTCTCTTCGGCGAGAACACCGAGAGCATTGGCAGCGACTCGTTGATACAGGATACTTGCCCTGTGAACCGAGTTCAAGTTCTTTGGCCTCCACTTCTTCCTAACTTCATAGCATGACAATACCAATACTACACTGCACGAACAGAGTGCACAGTCGACAGTACTATCACTCTGTTCCACATCATCTTCGAATCACAAGGAAAGGTGAGAGTGATGCAATAAATCAGGTTATCTACCTGCAATACGTAAATCGACTACCCCACACATGGCTACAACTGACTAGAGCAACTGCCAAATAGAGTAACACTCTCAACTCCCAACTTCTCGCCAAGCAACAAGCCTTTATCCGAGGAGATTGATGAACGGCTCCGGCCACTTCCCCCACACAAGCGGCTGGTCACCCAACCGTCCACTAACCGGCGCAAGCAACTTGATCTTACGTCTCTCCTCATCCACATCCGAAACATACAGAAAGCCCATCACACTGGCAGCTCGGACAACATCAGGCGCATCCTTAGGCGCAGCGTGCATGACAGCGAGCGTCCAGTGCTGCATCGGCGTAGAGGGGTCTTCCTTGGCAATACTCTGAGGGTTTTCTAGATATAAGTCAGTAAGTTTGCTTCGAGGAAGGCAGAGAGGGTTGTTACCGTCGGGAGTGTGGTAGACTGTAACGTTGTCAAAGTCGACTTGTTGGATCAGGGGGCTGAGGGTTCGCTTGGTGTCACCGAAGAAATATTCCTTGATAGCAGCTTCTCTAACGTGCTGGAGGAATGCTTCGTCGCGGACGACTACACCGTCGGACTTGTCGATGGGAACGACGCTGATGGGTTCTCCGAGGCTTGTTCGCTCGGTGCTGAATTTTCTAGATAGCTCGGCGGTGATGCCTGGGGAGCCAACCACGATGATGACATTGACTGTTGCTGTTAGCTTCTGCTCATCCACGATGTTCACAGTTGGGGTGTCAGAAGAATTGGGCTTGGGCTAGAGAAATGAAGTAGCCTGAACTCGCATAAGGTGACCAAATTATTTCGTCTCTTATGCGCCCGGAGAACAATTCTTCTGACACCCTGACGGTCACGTACCTGAAAATTCGTCGACAATGTGTGCTACGAGCTCGTATCCATCTTTACTCTGCTCAGGAAGACCCATGCCATCGATGATAACACCCGAGCTCTTAACGTCGGGGTCCTCGCTCAAGCGCGCACTCACGCTTCCGGCAAGCTTACTCGTAAGTTCGCGGTAGAAATCCGGATCTTCGTCAGGCGACGCCTTTCCGTAGTAAAACACCAGAGGTAGCTTCACGGGCACACTGCTCGGCCCGCTGGTATGCGTGCTTCCCCAGCCATCCACAGCTTCAGGGTCCATGATGGTCGCGAGAACACTGGCACTCAGTGTACCAGGCAAACTGAGCAGTCCTTCCCTGGGATTCGTGTTGACCACCAGAGGTTGGTATCCCATTCTTGTCGCATAACTCGCCAAAGTCCGCGCGACCGTCGTCTTTCCCACATCCGCAGGTCCAACGATAAGCACCCTCGGTCCCTCCTTGCCCTCTCGCTCCGCCTTCTGTCGCATATCATTAAGCTGTCCATGGAGGTTCATGTGCGCATTGGCAGGGTTATCAGTCGGGTTCGCATATTCGGCCACAGACTCGACGTCGCAGTGTCCGTCGACCTCGAACTCGCAGCCGTGCCAGGTGAGGATCTTCGACTTGACGCCCGCGAATGTGTAGGCGTTCTTAGGACCTAGTTCGACGCCATCTTTTTCAGCTGTGCCGGAGAGGAGCTTGACGATTACGGGGGAGGCGAGGGAGGTTTGGAAGCGCCATTCGCATGCGGGTCGGAGGGTGACGACGCGGGTGGTAGAAGTTGTGGTGGGCTTTGTTCAGAATGTCAGTGACTTCGGATTGACGGTGAATTAGTAGGTGGGATATTTACCTGTGTGGGAATCTGGCCCAAGCCTGGAATTGACATGGTCGCTACATCGACTTTTTGCATGAAAGAGAAGGACGTCGCGATTGTAGGTGAGAGGTACGGTACGTGGGGCCGGTGGAAGCTTTCCAGAAGCTCGGAGCAGGGGTCAAGGTTGCTGGCTCTGACACAAATACCAAGCAGTTTCAATTCACAAAAGGAGAGATAATTTTGTCAGCCATCTGTGATTAAATCAAGGTCATCTAAGCTACCCTAAGCCTTTTCATCAACTCCTCTATTTGACAAGCTTGAGTTCCTTTTTATGACCAGTTTTCTTCATCTTCTTCCTTCTTGGCTGCATTATCATCCCTCCCATTCTGAGGATCATCCACCGATGGAGCAGGTCGTTCATTCTCTTTCGGCTCCTTGTAGTGCCGCATCATCTCTTGAGGGAGGTAGACGTAGAACGACGGGACGATGTTTTCAATACCCCTGACGAATCGCAACCCCGCATCCAACTCGCAAATGTTTGCTTCAATTCTCATTCCTGGCACCATGTTCGCCAGGAGGGCATCATCGAAGAAAAGAGTCATGGTCGGTTCCTCAATCGGCCATGTAGTTGGAGGTCTCTCCCAATCATCCTCGATGACGCCCTGCTTGAAGATGGCCTTGCCAACAGGGACATGGTGAGCTGCTTTGTCGCCGATGACCAGAGACTTGACTCGCTTGACGATGTCCTCACTGGGACGGAACTTCTCAACTAGGTCCAGTGTACATTCGAACTCTCGAGTGATGGTAGGCTTCTTAGTAGTCAACTTTTCGAACAAGTCAGGCTCATCCATGAGGGCGAAGGCCGTGAAGAAGACAGAAGTAGGATCGAAATCTTCAGGTCGCTTGAAGTCCAAGAACGACCACGACTCCTCGGTGATGGCTCCAGGACAGAAAAGTTCAGCGGCGGCAAGGTTGAAGTGACCAGGGAGTGCAGCACAGAGTTGTCGAATCATGGGCCACTCTTCAGCAGCAGTCTTGCAAACTTCCATCGCAGCCTTGACATCATCCTCATACTCGGGACAAACGTTGTGCATGAGGACGTAACGGAGAAAGTTCTCGACAGTGTTGATACCCTCCATCATTCCCAAATACTCGAAGGAAGTAAGATGAACGAGACTGACCGAGAAGAAACCAGCAGCGACACCAGGAAAGTCGACGGACCAGTTGTCCTTGTTTCCATCGTAGTACCTCTGTCCAGCAGCGGAACTGGCCCAGATGATGTCTTTCGCGGTCGCGTCCCGACGTTCAGCGGGGGTGAGCTCCTTGAGTTCCTTCTGGCTAAGGCCGCCGAAGGTGTTGGGCTGACAGTCAACGCCCCCGAGGAAAAGGTACTCCTCGAAGTAAAGGGTTCGATTGCCTTGAAGACGGCGTCTGGAGCGGAAACGCTGGATACATGCTTGCATGCGCCTGAAGATGTCAGTAGTGAATCTTTGTCGGAGCGCGGTTCGTCTTACTCTGCAAATGGAACATCGCTGGAGAAGTTAGCTTTTGTTTAATCGCCTTTGGGGATATGACAACTTACGGAGCATAGATGTCATCCTTTTCCTCCTTGGCCTCATTAGGGGTCATGGGCGGATCAGCGTAGAACTCTAGGCCTTCGTCAATACACGTCCATTGTACAAATAGCAGTCGGGCGCATGCCTTCAAAACCGGTTCCTCGATTCTTGGGAAGCGCTCCAGGGCCACGGTTGGCGAGTGTTTTGCTTCTGCTCTTCGCTTTGCCTTGCTTCGCGACACCTTGGAGCGAGGCAGGCAGCGTAGGCGGCGGAAGGTATTCTTCTTCCTTTTCGCCCTTCATGTTCTCCTTATTGTCGGAATGAGGAGTGACGTCGCTAGTCGGATCGGCCATCGTGACGAACACGTGGTGTAGTAATGATCGATAGTGTTGAAGGAGAGAAGTCGCGATGAAAATTACTGGAGTGGAAAGAGCCACACTCTGTGATTCACTGGAACGAAGAATTCTTGGAGTGGAAGATTAGCATTTTATCAAGAGAGAAATGCAGTGAGCGGACAGGAAAATAAATAAAAGTTCGTTTTCTTGTTTTGCGACGAGCATTTGCTTCGAAATTTGGAACGGCAACTGGCAGCTGGCAGCCAGTGTTTGTTTCAAGCACGGCCAGACATCAACGGCAAGCTACTCCTACGCTGCATGTTCGCGACAATCTTGGGATATCCCTCCAATGATTGTACTCGAAAACAATTCATTGTCCATATGGTCGAGGTCCAGCATAATGCAATCCAACTCAAGATAAAACGCACTTTGCAGTACACCCTCACCTTACCAACTACCTTAGTACCCATCACATACTGGGCTTAGCCATTGATACAATACCCAGAACACCTTCTACTGTCAAGCATTACACGTCGGGCTTGAGAATGGTGTAGAAAATATATTGGTTCGCTCAAAGTCCTGCACGTTGCCTACCTACGTCCAACGGCTCCCAAAAGCCACACTCGTTGGCCACAAACAAACCTGCACTTAATATAATTGCACGGATAGCAATATGGCTCCAAGGCCAAGATCTATTCTATATACGAGAAAATACGGAATAAGGGGATGATATCTTGCACATACTCAGCCTACTAGCTGGGCTCCGATCAAGGCGGATTCTCGTGATAGCCTCTTCTCGTTAGTGCAAGCACCAATAAACCACGCCGGCGAATACGGGCCGGCCCATCCCGACCAAGAAGGGTGCAAATTATTATCGGAAGCTAGCTGAATTCCCATTTCTGTAAAAGAAGGATTTTCACGAAAGGGCACAGCAATCTCAATCTGATTCGTGGATGGTTGGAGGTCAGTTGATGGAGGTAGAGGTCACGGGGAGATTTGGCGTCGCTCGCCTAAGCTGAGTGGTAAAATCGATGCGGAGGGTGTGATAAAGTGAGTGAGACTTTGGGCTTTGAGGTTGTACAAGTTTGTGAACATATTCATGTTGATTGCTTATGCTGTGATTCGGATATCTGCACCTCGGATTTGATAGCATCTAAGCCATGAGCTGATGCACGTAGACATGTTTTATTTCCCGTGTTTGCTCCTGTGTCTCAGACTTGTGATTCTTGGTGCATCAATTACATGCGTCGTGAGCGAAATGACGAATCTCTTGTCATTCTCCATCAGGTTCCCTTGTGGTCTTACGTTAACTCACCAAAATCGCATAGTAAGAATATGATCGTCAGAATGTGAAACGCCAGCGAATTAGACAAAATAACACATGAACAAATTCGTGATCAGAATGTTCTGTGTTCCTTGCATGTCGTCCTCTCTGCTGGGTCTGATGATGACTGTCTTTGCGACGTGTAGCCAGTCGAGAAGGATAGTATCCGGGTGAGACAGACTAGGCGTACACTTGACCCATGGTCCATCTTGGAAATGACCGAAGTTCAAAAGAATGCCCAGCCTAACTCTCACTTGTTAGCCAGGGAGGACCCTGGATAGACCACTCTGACAGGCCACAGGCCGTATGCTGGCTGTGGCTCAGCGAGGCAGAGTGCCGCCCGTCAGGGTTCAATCTGACTGCTGTTTGGCCAGTGACTTACAGATATTGCCGCCCAGCGCTTGGGGTTTTGGTTTGTTCAGGGGCTTTGCATCGCGCTTCGGGCCTCGTCTCGCCATCGCTTGAGGTAAGGGATTCACGGCGGGGAGTCTGGGCTGTGTCGATAGGACTTTCTATTCACTGAAGTTTCCGAAGAGTTTCCCAGCCACGATCGGACTCGTTTTTATTAAGTGCTTAGTAGATTTGTTGGTTAATAACTGCCTGTTGGTTGGATAGTTGTATAAACACCAGGCATATACCCGGTGAATAACAACCCTACAGTCCCTTGAAAACTATAATATATTAAAACCGTTGAAACGAGATTGTCTGTTGGTTTTGCACCGCCATCCTTCATCTAACGTTACCATCGGCTTGTCCTGTTGCTGTTGCATCCGCCACAATACTCAACTGCACTGCACTCAGTAGTCTCAGTGCACCTTGAGGTATCAATCAAATTCGGATACTACAAAATTGCCACTCGGATCCTCCTCCCGTTAATCAATTCAACTCACTCCCAAATTGCCTGTGGACGAAACGGAATTGACCCCTCTGAACAAAGCCCAAACTTGTGCCTTGACGTGTCGCACCTTGATCAAAACAGTCAAGACTGGCGTCCTCCTGCGCTGATCATTTTCTCTTGGTGCTCCTTGAATCGTTCGCTTCTTTTGGCACCCCTGAATTCTTGGAATAACTACATCATCTGCCTTGACCAAGGAAGCATCTTTTTGTTCTTTTCTTCTTCCTTATCTGCTATTATAAGAACAACCAACGTCAGCGGCAATTTTCTTGGTCTCATATTTTTTTTCCGGTTGAAAACTCATTTGGCGCTCTCTCCACTCAAAACTAAGCATTCCCAGCGCTTCGCCTTGTGCTGAGCTGACTGAGCCACTGCCCCTCGAATCCATCGCTCTCCAGCTTCATCAACCAAGAATTCCATTTCCCTTTCAAACAACTGCGCATCTCTCCACACTCCTCTTCACCGCCCTGTTCCCCGTTACACTTCTTATATCCCCTTTCGTCTGTCGCTTCTGGAAGTTGATATTCATCCTTTCCCTTATCCCCCGCATTGATCCATCCTTTCTTGCCCGTTCAAGTTCAAATCTTACCGTTACACCGACGACCGGCGCGCGCAAACCCACCGCCACACTTTCTTTCTTACACAGTTCAAAGTCCCATCGACAATGATGGGATCCAAACAAATGCCTGATCGCAAAGAGCTTCGCAATTACAACTACGCTGTCGCCGGCCAGTAAGTCACTCTATCCTTTTCGCCTTGCATTCGCGCTTCTTATTGAGCACCTTTTGTTCTCCCTGAATTGCGCTACCGTTGTTTCTTGGCATCTGCGTCACAATGCCTCGTTCCCCGCGGCGCTCTTCACAATGCTAATTCCGTCGATTACAGTGCCGGCACACTCTGTACCCCAGATGGCGAGCTATTCATTAAGCCATGTACCCAATCCGAGATCGAATTCTACGAATCTGCCAATGAAAGATATCCCGAATTCGCCGATATCATGCCCTTGTTCATGGGCTCCCTCCTGCTTACCGACCCTACGGAAGCAACAATAGACGAAGCCGTTGCTGGAGTCATTTCACATGCCGGGGACTTGAAGACCTCAAAAGAAGACATTGTCGCATCAGTTACCGAACAAGTTGCCCATGCTACCGAAACATTCCAAAAAGAGCAACAAAAGGAGCAAAAGAAGGAGGGTACAGCCTGGGTTCCCGCCAAGGACAACAAGATCAAGACAGACAAGGCGGTTGTGCTGGACAATGCCTCCTTCGGCTTCAAGTGCCCCAATATCCTCGACGTAAAGCTGGGTATTAGACTGTGGGCCGACGACGCACCTGAACAAAAGAAGCAGCGCTTCAACAAGATCTCGGCTGAGACAACACACGGCAGCTTGGGATTCAGAATAGCAGGCATGCGAGTTTACCGTGGGTCCGAGGATGCTTCAGAATTGGATGAGGAGAACTACAAGATCTACGACAAGGATTATGGCCGAACAACAGTGAAGGAAGAGAACATCGTCAACGAATTCCGAAAGTTCATCTTCAACAAGAGCGCGGGTATAGATGAGGATCTCGGCAAGGCTGTTTGCACCGCCTTTGTCCGAGACCTCGAAAGAGTGGAGGAAGTTCTTTTGAAGCACGAAAGCCGAATGTATTCTTCCTCGCTACTCTTTTGCTTCGAGGGCGACGGCCAAGCTCTCCGAAGTGCCATCGAGGAGAACAACGCACTTATCGACGCAGAGGCTGGTATCGGTCAAGCAGCTCGCACGACCAAGAGGGTTGATAGCGGCATCGCTCTGGACGACGAAGACGAGCTCGACGAAGACTCCGACCTCGAAGCCTCCCTCCCCCAAATCTACTCTCTCAAGCTCATTGACTTTGCCCACGCCGAATGGACACCCGGCCAAGGTCCCGACGAGAACGCCCTAACCGGCGTAAGGAGTCTTTTGCGCATCTTCAAGGAGATGTCATAGCGTGACGAGAAAAGCAAGACATTGGCACCTTTGATGATCATGACCAAAAGCGACGATCCCTATCAGATGAAATGGACAAATCTGAGGATGGAATTTTTAAGAGAGCATTTTGCTTAGAGGGAAACGGCAGGATACTCGATATACCCTTGTGCTTAAGGATCGAAAGGGAAACAATGTAGAAACATGGCTGCTCAGCAGCTTGGCGCATGGTGTCCTATGGCAATTGATGACTTTATTCTTTGATGCTCGAACAGCACAATATTACTTGTGCCTTGAAGTCTTGTAGGCTTTCGCAGCCATGGGTTGGCGTTCGTTGAGGGTTGAATTATAGTTGAAGGTATGTAAAATAGATGGCTACGGCTCAGAGAGTTATACACAGAAGCAGTCTTGGTCTGTTCATCCCACATGTCGATTCTGTTAACGACAACACGCATCTGTTCACTGAAACAAGCAGACCTGTGAACCGGCTTTTGACTACGAAGCTCGAATTAATTTTCCATTTGCATCTTCATATCACATAAAGTAACGGCGACGGATTCTGTTGATGAAAAAGGTTTCTGTCATAAAATCTAACTAACCCTATAGTCCGAGAGCCGTTCATCATAAGAAAAAGAGGCGAAAACCCAACCCGACCCATGTGCGAAACTCCAATTGTATATTAAATAGGCAACGTCAAAGAAGGATATCATAAACATCGTGTGTGAGCACGGCTGTTCGCCAATACCCATCATTCTGCACACCAGCCTCCGCACACCAACCCGTAATACAAATCCAGCCAGCCAATCCTCCTGGGTTTAGAGTCCACCACCAGCAAAAATAACATCGTGAAAAGATGCAAAAATGAAATTATCTGATGAGACTGGGACTCGAACCCAGGAGGATTGCTCCACCAGGAAATTGGTGTTAAGGTTAACCTTAACCTGGCGCCATAACCAACTCGGCCATCTCACCCAAGGTCCTTAGACCCGCTTGTTGAGAACCACTGCGCAAAATTGTATCAAGTCGTCTTGATGGCTATGGAGACGGGTTTGAAACCGCCTACAGCTCTTATTTCCGTGTTTTTCGTCAGATCATTCGATCGGGCATCTAGTCCTTGGACTGAATCTTGTGGTCTCCTGCAACAACATCGGCGTAC
This sequence comes from Fusarium tanahbumbuense, assembly GCA_012977735.1. Classification (NCBI taxonomy): domain Eukaryota; kingdom Fungi; phylum Ascomycota; class Sordariomycetes; order Hypocreales; family Nectriaceae; genus Fusarium; species Fusarium tanahbumbuense. Next base: position 137,574 of record JAALXH010000031.1, on the reverse strand, counting down.
GAAGGAGGAACACCTTGGTCGTTAGAGCTGCCCTCGCCGTTATTCGTGACACCCTGCTGTTGAGGCGCGGGGCGAGAAGAGCTGGAAGCTTGCTGGGTGGTGCCGTAGTTCACGTTGCCGGCGTTGCCATGGTGAGGCTTTGGCTGAGGCTTAGGCTGCTGGTTCTGGTTGCCGTGCTGATGAGGGCCTGGTGGGCACTGGACGTAGACGTATGTGACGCGGTTGCCCTCACGGTCTTGGGGCAGAGACTCGTACTCGTAGGGTGGCTCGGGATACTTGGCGATGAGATACCAAGCGTGGATGAGGCCAGGGATGTAGCCAAGACAGCAGAGGAGGATGTTGATGAGGGAGTCTGCGCTGCAGAGACCGCACTTGACCCATACTGAATTGCAGTGTTAGTGATGCGCGAGTTGGTCAAAGCGATGGAGACTTACCAGGCAGTGGGGGGAAAAGAATGGCGAGGAAAGCGAGGAAGAAGTCGGCGGAACACATTGTTGCGCGATAGTGAGCGATCAGGTTTTATCAAGTGAGAGAATCACAAATTGGTTCAAGAGTTGACTTGAAGGGTCTTTGTGTGTTGATTTGAGGAAGTTTGGAAGAGTGAGTGTAAAGTTAAAGAGGGCGTGTGACCAGGCTGACAATGACGCTGCCGGAGGATCTTCTGCGACAGAAGTTAGGTCACCTGGAGGTGGCGTTCCTGGGGGAGGGGCTTGCGTAAGAGGTGCTGCGGCAAGGATAATTTGGATCCTTGATTGGTCGCAAGGAGAAATGTCAGTCTAGAACCCCGCCGACAGCCACAGTCGGGTCATCACTGAAGCAATGAATTCAACGGTTGTGAGGCAGCCTGAGACTCTCAACAATACTGAGTCGACATAAACAAAGGATCCGTTGTAAGCTGTCGCCAGGCTTCCATATTGTGACTATGAAGCGTGATTCAGGGGTGGTTTAGCGACAGTGAATAGCTCGCTTCTTATCTCGACTGATATCGTATCTTTTACACTACGTCACTGCACTTACATGATGATCTTAAGCAAGATATGCACCAGGCAGAAGCGAAGAACCTTCTTACACGCATAATGCAAAACACATCTGCAACACTGTCGCTTACAAGAACTGTGTATTGATCTTATCCTGCTTAATACTGGCGAGGGCATTCAAGTAGCAGGCGGGTGACCAAAAAACTGCCCTGTTGCCGAAGTTTGGGGGCAGGCTGAGCCCATGGACTTGAGGTTATTTGTTGAGTTCGTCCTTAGGAAGGGATCGAGTCTGTGTTCGTCTAATTTACATGGTTGAACCTGGGAGCTATTATCATAATCATTTCCTTTGCTGATAAGAACCTGTCAGGTGGGTAACAGAAGAATTGTCTTCCAAGGCTTAGGCTTCCATAATAAGGTAGTCTGACTGTTAGTCTAATCTAGCATAAAGTGACCAGGTTATTTCGTCTCTTATGCCTCCAGGGGCCAATTCTTCTGACACCCTGAAGCCTGTTCATATCCTCTCGGCGCAATGAGCTAAATCCACCTATATCCATCATTTTAATTGGTCAATTTGCCTCTGCTGAAGTTATTCCCACGCAGCAGAAAGTTCAGCAATTGTGCACGTGATGATAAGATAGAATGTGGGTCTTCTAGCTATCTGCATGGAAATGTCGTGGAAAGGATTCCTTTTGCGCCATCAACACAATTCGCGATGGATGATTTGCTGAATCTCGAGCTTCTTTCCCTTGTTTCGAAGGTGACATCAGAAGTGCAGAATCACTTAGGTGTTGGCGAGAAGACCGTAGCCGAATTCTTGATTGCCCAACGTACACAATGCAATAGTTTCGACGAATTCCGCGACAACCTCGAGGCGTCTACACCAGGATTGCCTCCCAGTCTTGTCGAAAGTATAGATCGACTGGTACTTGCTTTACACCCCAAGTTCAAAGGCAAAGGCAAAGAGCAACAGAGAGAACACCATTCAAGAACTCTTGAAGAGAAGGAGAAGGTCTTTAGCGGTCTTTCGCTGCCCGACAAGGAACCTGCGCGCGACGATGGAGCCGATGCTATTGATGACACCCTTGCGCTTCTGGAGGGCCTAGAGCCAAAGGCAAAGAAGGAAAAGCCCACGAGAAAACGAAGCCGAAGCCCTGAAAACGAACATAAAGAGTCGAGGAGAAGGAGAAGAGACAGATCCCGTTCACGAGAGCGACGAAAGCGAGACAAATACCGATCGAGATCACGATCGCAAGACCGAGGTGACGAGGATTGGCGCGATGGGTACCGTGATTCGCGCAAAGATCGAAGAGGTCGCAGGCGACACGACGATGACGACCGATTCCGCAACGCCCCAGCTCCTGAAATTGATGATGCGCCGCAACTTCACAAGATCTACCAAGGCCATGTTACTGGTCTGAAGGATTTCGGTGCCTTTGTCAACTTGCACAATGTGAAGGGAAGAGTTGATGGTTTGGTCCACGTGTCCAGAATGTCTGCTGGACAGCGCGTCAATCACCCTTCTGATATTTTGTCGCAGGGACAGGAAGTCTGGGTCAAGGTCACAAATCTGGACAAGGACCAGAACGGCCGTGAACGTGTGGGATTGTCAATGAAGGATGTTGATCAGGAGACTGGGCAGGACTTTGAGCCACAAGCTCGTATGACAACAGGCGCCAACATGGAAGCTCTGGGAGGAGGCCCAAGAGATGGATTTGCAGAGCCTAGCGGAGCGCCTCGAGATACCCTGGGAGCCCCACGACGACAAAAGAAGCGAATGACCTCTCCTGAAAGATGGGAGATCCGACAGTTGATCGCATCCGGAGTGGCCAAGGCATCTGACTACCCTGACCTGGAGGAAGACTACAACGCGACTCTTCGCGGTGATGGCGAACTGGAGCTGGAGGAGGATGTTGATATCGAAGTTCGAGAGGAGGAACCACCTTTCCTGGCTGGACAGACCAAGCAGTCCCTTGAGTTGTCTCCTATTCGTGTTGTCAAGGCACCTGATGGCTCTATGAACCGAGCAGCAATGTCCGGTACCAATTTGGCAAAGGAGCGAAAGGAACTCAAACAACAAGAAGCGGACGCCGCTGCTAAGGACGAACCCAAGGAGAACCTCGCTCAGCAATGGCAAGATCCCATGGCCGACCCCGACAATAGGAAGTTTGCTAGCGATTTGCGTAACGCCAAGAAGAACCAGCCCTCTGAAGATGTCCCAGAATGGAAGAAGGCTGTTATTCCCAAGGGTCAATCTCTGGGCAAGCGCACGAACTTGAGCATCAAGGAGCAACGAGAGTCTTTGCCCGTCTTTGCTTTCCGCAACCAATTGATCAAGGCTGTTCACGAGAACCAGATCCTGATTGTTGTCGGAGAGACAGGATCCGGAAAGACTACACAGTTGACACAATACCTTGCTGAAGCTGGCTTCGCCAACGACGGCATGATTGGTTGTACGCAACCTCGTCGTGTTGCTGCTATGTCAGTCGCCAAGCGTGTAGCTGAGGAAGTTGGCTGTAAGCTTGGTGAAGAGGTCGGATACACCATTCGATTCGAGGACTGCACCAGCCCCCAAACCAAGATCAAGTACATGACAGACGGTATGCTTCAAAGAGAAATTTTGGTGGATCCTGACATGCAGCGATACTCATGTATCATGCTTGACGAGGCTCACGAACGTACCATCGCTACTGATGTACTGTTTGCTTTGCTCAAGAAGGCCTTGAAGCGTCGCCCCGATATGAAGGTCATCGTCACTTCAGCGACACTCGATGCCGACAAATTCTCTGCATACTTCAACGAATGTCCCATCTTTACTATCCCTGGTCGAACCTTTCCTGTCGAAGTCCTCTACTCAAGAGAGCCCGAATCCGATTACCTGGATACTGCACTTGTCACAGTCATGCAGATCCATCTTACCGAACCCAAGGGTGACATTCTTCTCTTCTTAACAGGACAAGAAGAAATTGACACAGCTTGCGAAGTGTTGTACGAGAGAATGAAAGCCTTGGGGCCTAATGTGCCAGACTTGATCATTCTGCCAGTCTACGCCTCTCTGCCAACCGAAATGCAAAGTCGAATTTTCGATCCCGCACCTCCTGGCAGTCGAAAGGTTGTCATCGCGACCAACATTGCAGAGACTTCCATTACCATTGACGAGATTTACTACGTCGTCGATCCCGGTTTCGTGAAACAAAACGCTTACGATCCCAAGCTGGGTATGGACTCACTGGTTGTCACACCTATTTCTCAGGCTCAGGCAAATCAGCGAGCTGGTCGTGCAGGCCGAACAGGTCCCGGAAAGTGTTTCCGTCTATACACCGAAGCAGCATACCAATCTGAAATGCTTCCGACCACCATTCCCGAAATTCAACGACAGAACTTGTCTACCACGATTCTTATGCTCAAGGCCATGGGTATTAATGACCTGCTCCACTTCGACTTTATGGACCCGCCTCCAATTAATACTATGCTTACCGCGTTGGAGGAGCTGTACGCCCTCAGCGCCCTCGATGACGAAGGTCTGCTCACACGATTGGGACGAAAGATGGCCGACTTCCCTATGGAACCTTCGCTCGCCAAGGTTCTTATCGCCGCCGTCGATCTTGGATGTGCTGAAGAAGTGCTCAGCATCGTGTCTATGCTGAACATCCCAACTGTCTTCTACCGCCCCAAGGAGAAGCAATCTCAAGCTGATCAAAAGAAGGCCAAGTTCCACGACCCCCACGGTGATCATCTCACATTCCTCAACGTATATAATTCTTGGAAGACGAGCGGTTACTCAGCACCGTGGTGTTTCGAGAACTTCATCCAAGCCCGATCAATGCGTCGAGCCAAGGATGTCCGCGACCAAATCGTCAAGATCATGGACCGATACAAGCACCCCATCAAATCCTGCGGCCGCCAAACAGAAATGGTTCGTCGAGCCCTCTGCGCAGGCTTCTTCCGTAACGCCGCCCGCAAGGATCCCCAGGAAGGCTACAAGACCCTTATTGAGGGTACTCCCGTCTACCTGCACCCTAGCTCCGCGCTGTTCGGCAAGCAAGCCGAGTGGGTCATTTACCACGAACTTGTGCTCACCAGTAAGGAGTACATGCACTGCACGACGAGTATTGAGCCCAAGTGGCTAGTCGAAGCTGCGCCTACGTTCTTCAAGGTTGCGCCTACGGATCGGTTGAGTAAGAGGAAGAAGGCAGAGAGGATCCAGCCGCTTTATAATAAATTTGCTACCGAGGATGATTGGCGACTTAGTGCGCAGAGGAAGGGTGGTAGAGGTGGTGGTGGTGGAGGTACTTGGGGTTAGTTGGGATATAGCATCATATATTGCTTTCAAGTTAAAAGGAGTCATTATAGGGTTATGATTATCTTTGCTGAGGTTAATAAAACATTTAGATATTAGGATAAATTCGTTTTAGTCTGGAGAAATATGACATGCCACGCTCGATTACCGATCTCACCTACCCTTGCACGAGTAGACGTACAACATGGCAGCCCGAATGGATAACCACCATATACGCCCTCCTCACATTGACATCACTTCCATGATCTTCCCCTTCAATAGTCCCAGCGAGGAATACAAAAACTCCACACCCATGTTCAAAAGTCAAGATGGGTGAAGGTAGAATGAATAGCAAAGCGGGTTATATTAGCACAGCTGCAACGTAACACAACACCCCAAGAAACAAGGAAATGGACATGAAAGCGTAAGTGACTAGCTTACTATATGTAACAAGTCAAATGGAAATATAGCTACTATACTATGGCCCAGGCTTGGAGTTATAATGCTGCCTCAGAGTCCACCTCAACACGAGGCAGCTCCTTTGAATTTACGACATATATCGAGTGTGAATTATAGAAAGCCGCAGAGATTTCCTTGAGAGTTGAGCTCGTATGGGTTCAATAAATGCTGTGTTCTATGGTAGAGATGCTGATTCTGTCATCTGTATGACGAGTGATGTATCTGACGGATACCACACATAACCATTCGCTTATGACGAATTAAGGATCCAGAAACACATATTGAATCTTTTCAATTTTGCTAATACTGAAACAACCTTGAGAGGTAGTTTTTGTATGAGATATAGCTATCTAATCACCTTTATGGTTACTTCTCATTGCTGCTATCGCGGTATCTGATATTCAGTGTTCACCTGACTCTCATACCCATAAAGGTCCTTTTAGTTCTAAGATATGAAAATACCTCTCTTATATCCCATCTTTCACCTGATTTGTATGTATTTCTCCATCACGTCACTAATATCATGCAAGTGTCCATATCTGGGTCTGAGAACCCGGATAGACAACTGCGAACCTTGATGGTCAACCCTGATGTCTTTCCCGCACCCAACAACACCAAAAAAGAGGTGATCAATGGATCTTCAGTATCAAATTGTACATTAGATTGCTGCAATGCATCATCAAAGCGTCCTATTGCCGCTTCTGGCGATAGGGGTCTTGTGGTTGCTGGTTAAGGTTGAGTCGGTGTGAGATTATGTATAAGAATGAGGCCATCCGGTCGTTAAATGGAAGATAAAGACCTAAGCAAGCACTTGCTTTACTTAAGAAGATGTTGCCTTCCAAAGGTGCGAGAGGGTTACCCCTTCCTTCTTTGCAATAATTATCTTCTGGGAGATTGCTCCTTCCCTTGCTATAGGCCTATGGCTCAACTTGGACGACATGAGGAAGGCGCAACTCGACGTAGACCTTCCATCAAAGAGCATTAACTGAGCAGACCTTGTCCTCTTCAAAACCGCGAATATTCGGCGAATCTGGGAACCTACATCTTCAAGACCCGGCCTCCTTTTGTTCGACTTCCTCTCGACTTCGCTCCGGATCAGACCTTCAGCTTCCCCGATTGCAAGCGGCAATATTTCCCTCATCGGCCACACTCGCATGGTTCAAGGCCCCAATGGCCCCATTCCCACGGACGCCTTCTTCCTGAACCTGACGATGGCGCAACGAGTTTTCTTCGAAGTCCTTCCCCCCACGAGAGAGCATCCCAGCTCGATAGCCCGTGGTATAGGCTATCAGGCCGAGTTCCCGAGGCTGTTTCATCCCACGCTATGATCCCGGACTCGAATATCTTTTGGAGAAAGTATTACGGGTCGATTCGACACTGGTCGGGGGAACATCTCGGGTTACCCGTTTGGAGATGAGGTCTGCCGGGATGATGGAGTCTTGCCGAGAATGAGGACTGACTGGTGTGTGATGTAGCGAGTAGTTGATGTTGATGAAGTGATGCTGTCGTGACAGAAGCCTGTGAGTAGCAGGGCAGAAGAGAAGACACTGTCTTCAGATGATCTGAGTATGATCGCTTCTGCCAAAGATACATGGTGTTGAAGCTGTGCAATGCTTAGCGGCACTTGTTGCCCAGCATGATCGTGTGACGTTCACGCGTAGAGGTAAGTGTTCTTCCTCTCCTTTCTATCTCGCCTTATCCCGGCCCATCGTTGGCTCTCCGATATTTGTCCCTATGATGTATTCTATCATCATTTCGGAAGCTTTGAAGAGTTGCCGCGTTAGACGTGGGTCAGTTCTCTTTCATCGGTTCCTCTTCAGGTTCCCACGCTTGCACCCACCCCCTCCGATAGCCCGATGGTTTCTCATGACTAAAGGTCTATCGTACACGGGCGTATTAGTCCTACGCTTGTTAGCTGACTTGCAAGCCCTGGAGATAGTTCGTCTCGGTGTTTCCAAGCATTCACTTTGTTTCCCTTGCTATCATCTACACATTATGTGTAAGAGCCAATGACCTCAGTCCTACTCCTACCCAACGCCCCTACCCAATCCTGCTAAAGATGCATGCGTGGGATGCATGCATGAATGGTTCCGAGGCCATTGTCTCTGAACGGCCCACGTTCTGGTCTTTTGTGGTTCCCCATTCACGTTCATGTTTCGATTATCCCTCATGTTTCCAATCCAACCGTCTCACTTGAGGGTGCTTATGTCTCTGCAATGCATATGCCTATCACACTTGGGACGGGTCTTCTTGATAGGCTTGTTTATCACACTGGTTCGTCACGTTCACACATCATGGTGTGAGCTAGTCTATCTTGATATGGCAGTGCAGCTGCCGCATGATTATCACGGTTAAAGGTTATTATTTCGGCGGCAAACGCTCTTGATTGTCGTTGATGGACTTTCCCATGTTGATCCTCTGCAAAAGACCAAGAAGTCTGCTATTGGTTGCCTCACATATCGTCTTGCTCTTTTTGTTTCAGACCCCACTTCATTAGCAGATCCAAGTTAAGTCGAATATCTCTCACATGTTCATACTACATCCATTCTCATCTCACTCTCTTACACCAACTCACTCCGTGTATCCACACCGAGAGATCGGGTTCCCTTTATTCGTCCACGTACAGGACGAGACTTCTTTAACATGCAGTACTTGGAAACTACCCCGTTTTTTACACGCAGGGTCTTGAAGAGTGGTACTTATCGCTCGATATTGGATCCTTCTCCTCATCATACTCACCGGTGTGGGTGAGAAGATGGAACCCATTTTTATCGGTTCCCGGCTTGAGCCGTCGCCGTTCCCCATCCCCGTCCCGGTCTAATTGAACCCCCACCTTTGCGCTTTACTCTAACGTTAGTCTTCGACTTCCATGGAAGCATGACTTGCTTCAGACGCCGCCTTGTTCCTGACAGCTAGCTCATACTGGAAGCCTATCCACGCTAGGACACCGAAACATTATCGGCATATCGCTTTGGGAGTACACTGCAGTCCATCGAATGGCAGTACGTGGCGAAGGGCATCTCCCCCCATTTGGATCCATCCACAAGGTCAGCGGCAGGCCTCAGCAGCATGCCAATCATGCCGGTTATGGAAAACAGCTCCCAGTTGCACACTCGAGGCTTTATGTTGAAGAACCCTAGACCCTGGACCATTCGATCTCATAGGAATCAATACTGCAGTACTACGATATCGTCAACCGAGGACAACGTAATAGTGTCGTCTTATAGGACTCTGGAGAAGTGGCTGAATTTCGGTACGGCGCGAGGCGATACTCATGGAGCTTGAGCTTGGGATGGAGCTTTGCTATGGTGGGGAGCTTATTCTGCACCGCAGACTCGGCGCAACCACTTTGCATAATCTCGGCCAATTGCAGTGACATATATTCTACATCACACATGGGCATGCGGGGTGGAGCTGCCCTGGTAGGTCACTTTGGAAGGAGGACCCTTGACCGGAGTGTCGCATTGCTCCCCCAAGTTGGGCAACATGTTGATATACACGGAGTGGAGTTACACTTACCTTTGTTCACGCCCATACCCACGTCCAGCCATGCGATAATCAGGCAACTGATGTTTGATGAAGAACTTCGAGTGTTGATGACCGGGGTTAGTAGAGACCTCACTCAAGTATAAGAAGGAGGCTTGATCCCGCCTTGAATCGACTTTTGTTCTTCATCCAACAAGCTCTTCAATCTTCAACACACACTCAACACACTTTTATAACCCTTTCGAAGTTTTTCTTCACCAACAACCTTCAAAATGTCTCCCTGCTCTTGCTGCAACCACGACAACTCTGCCTGCACCTCTTGCTCTTGCTGCAAGGTGAGTCTTCCCTATTCACAGACTTCCGAGCAATCTCTAACAAAATAACAGCACTAAATTCCTTCACCTCCATGCAACCCGACAACACTCGGCTCAACAACCACAAGCTCGTGGCCTTTGACGACAATGTTTCCTCAGGATACGGTATGAGGAACATCTGCTGAAGCGAGCTCAAAGCGAGAAGATCGGAAAGACAATACAATGGAAATGGAATAGAAGTGGCATAAACATGCGGGCGACCAGCTGTGACGACCAAGTTTTTCGATGGTAGCGCAGTGGTAGATAACGAATTGAAGCTTGCATGCCTAGAATGCAGTGTTTCCTTTGATCACATGTGACATCTTGACTCGTCATTACCTCAAAGTGTTTACTGTCATGTATACTAACATGGCACTCTCATGCAAAGCGACGACTGACTATTTCGTAGGGTTAGTGAGGCTTAATAGAGTTTCCTAGCTCTGCAGCTAGATAACGTCACACGCCAAGATCTGTAGCAAATGATCTTTGGGAGTATCTTGCATAACCGCTGCAGCCGTGATTATGCTAAAGATTGAAACAAGTTCAGTTGAAACCTGACCCCTCACTTTGGGCCGTTGAACATGCAGTCAATCGTTGGATATCAGATATCCAGGTTTGGCGCTTGTGTGTCTTCCCCACAGGTGGGCGCGTCGGGCTGGGCCAATATCGACTGTAGATAGAACGAACAGCTGGGTGAAGGGAAAGAGATACACGAAGTGCCGTTAAGGGAAGGGTAATGAGGTTCAAATTGATCATCGTGATAATTATAGCAGAAAGTAATGTTTCCCCGCTTGAGATGCGCACGCACGAGATCTACAGCAAGGGGTTTGCTCGTTTCTGCAAGCAATACCTACCGGTGATGATCTTTGATCTTGTTGATCTTTAATTCCCAAAATGACAAGATAACGCGAAGGGTTTCTTTAAACACTGATACGGCTTTGAGGCATTGCTTGATTGGTTTACTCGATAAACAATTGCCTAAAACTTACGGTGCCAAATTAAGCAGCCCAAATACTGCCCCTAACGTGACCAAATTATTTCGTCCCTTATGGTCTCTGGATAGTGTCAGAAATGAGAAAGAATGCTGAGTAAGAAAATGGATCCGCGCAAATATTCAGTGCCGATTTCCATACGTTAGTGAATAGCCTACCCGCTGTGCAGATCTAATCAGACGATATATAGTGGGTGGTGTAATGCTCAGCCCAATCCTGCGTGTGAGATTTATTATACTGCGCCATTGCGATGGATTGATATGCATCAGGAGGATTACCTACTGTGAAACTCTATACGTCATAATGCACAATCATGAATCTTTCAACTAATAAATCAGGCTTGCCAAGTCCCTTGCGCCACAGTCAGCCTCGCCAGAAATTATTTCCATCCAAGAGAAATAAATCTTGTAAACTATTGGTATTGGTCCCGTTGTCTCAGTTGGGCGGGCGGGAAAAATCCTTGTCGTCGTCATCTCGATTATACATGATAATAGCAATTTCGAGATTACAAGGCAAACAAACATTGATGCACTGATATATATCTCCTTTTACCTAGGTATTTAAATACTCCCCCTCTTCTTCTTCTTTGTCGTGGCCCCCAAAATTGGTCTTGGTCTTGGTCAGTCTCCGCCTCACGAGCCAACCTGCGCCGCGTTTTGTCTTTTCTTGTCTTGTTGGTAGCGCTGAGCTGTTCCTTCTCGAAAGAAAATAATCTAACCGCCTTTCCAAGCATTGGCAGGTCTTTTTATAGATAGAGATCCACAGTCTGTTTATCCATTACTATACCTATATCTTTTCCTCTTCTTCTTTTCTCTCTCCCTTTAATTCATTTCCCCTATATCTATTCGAGGCTCTACGACGCCACTAATAATAGAATCCCTGTTCTTTTTTTAATCGGTGGAACTGCGAATCAAGTTCAATTTGCTGGCGCGCCAAGAGTGGAGAACCGGACTCCAGGAGCCGAAACGGGGGTTGTTAGACACCGGTTTGCCCCCGAGAATCACGGAGGTCTTCAATCACAAGAGACTGAGACTCAAAGGAGAAGGACAGTCGAAATGCCGGAGACATTAGATCCCGGAACTCCAACTATCACGCCGCCCGTCTCGCCGGGCGGCGGCGTCGAGAGGCGGCGCTCAAGAAACCCTCTCAAGAACATGATGCAGCATCTCACTGTGGATCCCCCTCCGGAGGACGATGTTCGTGAACCAAGGAGAGCTTCTCTCATTCGACGTATCAGTTGGGGGAGGAAGAGTCGCAGTCCTTCTGCTCATTCTGATAGGTCTGGTGGTCAGCCTCAAGACCCGAATCTGTGCACTGCTTGTGCTGGTTGGGCTGCCGATATTGACTCTACCTTTGATACCATGGATGACTTCTTTACAAGAGGTCTCAATCCGACATCGGCAGATACTCTTGAAAACAAGGAGAGCACTTTGGGACGGTTGAAGGATCTGGAAGAGAATCGCTTCATGACGAAATGTCCGCTCTGCAAGCTATTCCTCTCAGTACATGTCCCCGGCGAGGGAGAAGGAGACTTATATCTCTCTGGCTTTTCGGCAAGAGATACGAATTATCTCATCGACAACCACACCATGTTTGATCAAGGCCACTCGTCCAAGAATAAGATCAAGGGCGTCAGTCCAGCCTTCCTAGGCGTTGTCCCCAAAAAGAGCGGCGATGGCGCTTTGAGCTGGGACGTGAGCGCCGATTGGTTCCGTGGTTCGGGTATGCTTTACAGGACATTTCCTGAAGCTGCGCCGACAAATGAACTTCTCAGCGCAAGATCAGAAGGGAGACATTCACGCGCGAACTCTATAAGCGGCGATAACAGTGGATGGCAGAAGAAGGGTATCTGGGGTCGCGAGCTGGAGACTATGATCGACATGGGTATTGGACAGGATTGGCTACGGTTCTGCGAATTTTATCACCAGGGACGATGCGGCCGACGACCAATTGGACGTGAAATGCCGGGATTCAAGCTTGTCGACTGCGCAAAGAATCCTCCGCAGGTTGTTACTGCGTCTATCTCCGAGCGATATGCTGCGTTGAGTTATGTCTGGGGTGGAAACACAAAGACAGATACGTGGCCCAAGGTTGTATGGGATGCTGTTATTGCGTCCAAGGATCTTGGGATAAGATATCTCTGGGTCGATCGTCTTTGCATGGAGCAGCTGCAACCAGTTGAACGCGCGACGCAGATTGCCAGAATGGACGAGATCTTCGAGGGTGCGATTTTGGCGATTATCGCTGCTTGTGGTGAAGATGCCGATTATGGTCTACCGGGTGTAGGCTCAAGAGCACGACAACAGCAACCAAAGTACGAATTCGTCAATTCCAACATCACACTCGTATCAAGTCTTCAAGATCCGAGAATAGCCATCAAAGACTCAAAGTGGTACCAGCGAGGATGGACATACCAAGAAGGTCTCCTCGCACGACGTCGCCTCATTTTTACAGATCAGCAGATGTACTGGGAATGCGAAGGCATGTGCTGTCCAGAGTCACTCATCCTACCACTCGAATTCTACCATGATATGGAGGAGCAACGCATGTGCGACTTTATGAGACCTGGCTTGTTCAACGGCGTGTCGTTTGTCGATGGGAGCTGGGAGCGCTGGAAGAGGCTTCCTGGTAAGGCGGAAGAGCCGAGTACATTGAGTATTTTCCGAGAGGCCGATCAACATATCGTGAACTACACGAAACGAGATCTAACATACGACCAAGATTCGCTTAATGCGTTTTTGGGAATGTTGAGACGTCTTGAGACGACTATTGGTCGTGGGAAAATGTACAATATTCTGGGTGTTCCGCTCTGGGCGCCGCAGGGGGATCAAGGTCCTGCAGTGACAGGGCTCCCACGTACACGCGACATCTTTGCTCTATCGACATGTTTTTGGCACCATAAAGAAGGTGTGATAGCCACACGACGTCCACACATGCCCAGCTGGACGTGGGCTGGTTGGAAAGGTCCTGTCGATTTATACTCGTCTATCACAGTAGTCGATCCGGACAGCAAAGCCATTCAGCGCAAGTACAACCATCACCACTACGTCAGCGCCACCCACGTCTCCCGCAACGACCCCAACTCCATCCGCTGGACATACTCTCCCAATCTTGTGCTGGTCAACCGCGATGGAAGCGTAGCATACGACTTTGGCGCCTCCTCGGCAGTGACAGGCATGCCCCCTGCACCACCAAACCTCCATCTCCGTCCCTACGGCATCCACGTTCCCAACCCATTCGTTCTAGATCGTGTAAAAGCACGCTCGCACCCTGATGGATGGATCTTCAATCGCGTGAGCTGCGACGTAAGGATGAGTCGCGGCGCTGTTTCGATGAGAGAATATATCGAACGGCATGCACGAGGCGAACAGATGAGTGTGTTATGGTTCGTGGAAGAAGCGTTGGTTATGCTACTTGTCGTGGAGAGGATTGAGCGCGAGGGGAGGATTGTGTGGGAGAGGGTTGGAAGAATGAGGATGGGATTTCCAGAGGAGGCGAGGGAGGTTGTTAAAAGATGTGGACGATTGGAAAATTTGGTCGCCGAGTTGCCTCTGAGACGATTGGGAGAGGATATTGTTATTGAGTAGATTTAGATAGGGGTTGTAATATTAGGTCTTGACATCTAGGGAATGAAGTCTAGATCCGTTCTGTTTCGTCTTATCCCCATTTCCCAATAACTCCAAACACCTCGCTTGTCCATTCATCTGTTCATTCAGCCAAGCGATGTGTCGTCGTGCCCTCCAACATTAAACACTGGGCCTACAAACCTGACCGCCCAAGTCCCATCCTCCATCTGAATCTCCGGGGGGTCGACCACGTCCACGGTAGAAGAGCTCGCTGCCCACGTTGGATGCGTGACATCAGGAGGAATGTACCTAACATCCCCAATCCGAACAATCTCATCGTCAAAAGCGCTCACGTTTGGAATAGGCGTCGCGATGCGTGGAGCAGCGTCGCTAACCAAACAGTCAGCATGACCCAGACTTGTATCCGTAGGAGTTACGAGATTTATCCAGCGCTATAAACATTGCTTGTGTTGTGGGGGGTTTGGATTGCACGTACGAAGGTTGCATGATGGACTCCTGGCTCTGTTCTTTGCTTGGAGGAGGTGCGGGTGGTGAGTAGGGAGACGCATTCCGTTTTTCGACGGGGGTTCCGCCTTTGGAGGATTTGCACATGCAGTTGCCCATTGTGGTTGTTGTTTTGTGGTATGATGGTATTGAGATGTTTGGTGGTGAAGATGGGAGGGGCAGAAATTGTGACAAGAGGACAGTTCTTCAGATTATGACATATTGGGTTTCTATTTATTTAGGCACTGGATTTGATGGATCTGTGGAAATTTTGAAGTTTTGTGGTGTATATTGAGTTTGTCGATTGGCCCTGACTTCAAGATATGGAAGTAAACGGACTCGAGTACCGAGAGTATGGATGCTCATGTCCATTTAGAAGGAGCCTTGCGAGATTGTCTTCAGCTAGTGACCAGTCCCCTCGTGGGTGATTGAAAGCTTGTTATTCTTGAGTGGAAGTCTGCGATCAAGTGATGCGCATAAGGTTGAGAAGTCAGAGATAGAGTTGAGGAAGGGCACGCGACCTATTACCCTCTTCATCCTCAGGCAGACTGCGTCTCGATGACTGGTGCATGTGCGTAGGATAAGCTTAATCAAGTAGCAACTACCTCTGTTAGTTGACGAGCATTTCTGCTGAAGTGAGATAAAGATGAGGTAGTAAAAACATCATGCTTCTATTTATATGTCGACAGACACTAAAGCCGTCAATCGACTTCGTGGATAAAAGGTGTCCGTGAATCTGAAGAACAGTCGAGTAATCAGGTGGCATACAATCTGCTTTGACTATATCCGTTCAGTACACTTACACGGATTGGAGGTCAATGTAGATGGACATAGGGACATTGAGCTTCAGTCCTTGAGATATCAGTGCGACGTCTTCTACAGATACCATCAATCAGCTTTGATAGCAACGAGGGGAGGAAAGTCCATTTATGTATGAACAAAAGAACCCAAGGCATTAATTAAGACTTCATCTCTAATTGAACGTCAATCATGAGGCTCATACAGATTGATAGTCGGATTTCGGAGAGAATGCCGACAGACACCAAATTGGGTGATCGGGTACAAGACCGTGGCAAATACCTCGCGCCAAGATGAACCGACCCGAGCGATCATGACGGCTGCAAGGTGAGGAGTCCGATTGCGGGGCCGAATTCTTGACTTAGACAAGATTCAAGATGAATATATAGACAACGACTACAACAGTATCAGCCTCAATCTCATACAGCAATACCAAGAGTATCTTATCTACAGCCATCATGAGTGACCTTGCAGCAATGGAGTCAGAGACTCCCAACATCCCAGCCCCAAGAGGTATGTCTCACTCTCTCACACTCAACTCATTTAATCTAACAAACCAGATATCCAACTTCCCTCAAATGTCCCAAGTCTCGATCAAATCCTCTCAGCAAACGACTTCGCCTTAGCCGCTCAGAAAGCTCTTACACCAAAAGCATGGGCATTCTACTCTTCCGCCGCCACAGATCTCGTCACATGGACAAAGAACCGTGAACTCATCCGCAGAGTCATGCTTCGGCCAAGAATCCTAAGAAATGTATCTGAAGTAAAGATAAATCGCAAGATTCTGGGCTTGAATAGTAAGGCTCCGTTTATTATGTGTCCCGCTGCTATGGCTACGCTGGCGCATCCGGATGGTGAACTTGGTTGGAGTAGAGCTGCTGCTAGTGAAGGAATCTTTGAGATTGTAAGTATCACAGTAAGAACATGAGTTATGAGATGCTGACAGTGATAGATCTCGAGTAATGCGTCTTATTCGCTTCCTAACATCATCGGCGCAGCTCCTAAGAGCCATCCCTTCTTCCTCCAACTCTACGTCAACTCCCACCGCGCCAAAACCACCGAACTTCTCAACCGCGCTCGCTCGTTGGGTATAAAAGCCATCTTCGTAACAGTCGACGCACCCGTGCCCGGCAAACGCGAAGCCGATGAGCGTGCGCCGCAAGCTGTGGTGATCAAATCCGAGATGAGCGGTAGTGAGAGTAGTAAAGATGGTAAGGGCAGCGGTCTGGGACGGTTGATGGGGCAGTATATTGATAAGAGTCTGAGTTGGGACGATTTGGAGTGGATTCGACGGGAGAGCTCTGTGCCGATTGTTTTGAAGGGTGTTCAGACTGTGGAGGATGTTAAGTTGGCGGTTGAGTATGGTGTTGATGGTGTTATGTTGAGTAATCATGGTGGAAGATCCCTTGATGGGTAAGTTTGTCCTCCTCCAATCTTACAGGAGACACATATGCTAACAAGTAGCAGTGCGCAAGCTTCTATTCTTATCCTTCTCGAAGTCCGGAAGCGGTTCCCCGAAGCTTTCGACCATCTCGAGATCTTCATCGATGGTGGCTTTGAGCGCGGGTCGGATATCCTTAAGGCTATTGCTCTGGGCGCTACGGCTGTTGGAATTGCAAGGCCGTTCTTGTACTCGTTGGTATATGGTCAGAAGGGCGTTGAGCACCTCTCACAAAGTAAGTTACATGTCCCGATACTTAGTTAATGGTCACTAACATGGTGTTTAGTTCTCAAGGATGAGCTTGAGACTTCTATGAGACTTGCCGGTCTTACAAGTCTAGACCAGGCAACGCCTGATCTGGTAAATACTTTGGATATAGATCACCTTGTCACATCCGGACGCATTGAGCCAAGCTCTGTGTCGAGAAAAGTCCGATCTTCAAAGCTATAGAGCAATACTTCACAAGCGTCCTTAAAAACACTAGAATTGGATATTTATAGATATACCTCAGATACAATTAATAACAAAAGCTATCTCAAGCCTTAAGTCTCTCCTGAAAAGCCTTAACAGCATCAACCAATTCCCCATCCTCCTTTAGCCCAAGTCCCTTTGCCCTACTAGCATCAAACCACGGAGGCCAACTCTTAACAATCTTATACAGAGCCTCGTCTTCTTCCTCCTTCACATAACCAACAGCCTCTTTTCCGCCGACTTTCTCAACAGCGTCCAGAATATCTTGGACAGAAACTGTAATACCCGGCAAATTCACAATTCTCGAATCTCCAAATTCCTCAGCGGGTATATCCTTGATGGTAATAAGGTTCTGAATAACTGTCGCAGGACTGCAGATCCACATGAAGATGTTCTTCGGGACGGGAAGAACGTTGGGAATGCCTTGCAAAGACTCTCGTACTATTCCTGACGCAAAACTTGATGCTGCGGCTGATGGCTTGCCTGGTCTTACTACCACGGTAGGAAGTCTCACGATTCGTCCATCAATCAACCCTCTTCTCGAAAAGTCATTCACCAACAACTCCGCAATGAGTTTCTCAGCTCCATAAGAAGACTTTGGCTGCGGAAGAGTCTTTTCGGTAACATACCCCTCATCCGGTCCATAAACCGCACAAGAACTTGAGAAAACAACTTTGACGCCTGGCAATTTAGTCCTCAATGCGTCGAGGACGTAACGGACTGAGTCGACGTTGACTTTAAGACCGAGATCGAGATTCGCTTCTGAACCGCCTGACATGAGACCGTGGAAGAGATACACGACTTCGAAGCGCTGTGATGTGACGAGTTTCTCTACGACGTCTGTTGAAGTGAGATCTGCGCTGAGAGAGGTGATGCGGGAGTTGTGTGCTTCTGGGACGGGAGGCGTTGAGAGGTCGGTTATTGTGAGGTGGATGTTTGGATTGGAGTCCAAGAGGGGGGCGAGGATCTCTTGGCCGATGAAGCCTCCTGCTCCTGTAATGAGGATATGTTGCGTAGACATGATGAACGTTATCAATCTCTTAGATACAGATGAGGTGAACTAGGCAAGTTTGAGTTGAGTTGGGGGATTGGAGTACTTATATAGAAAGAGTCGGATAAGATTGATCCACTATCGCGGGGGTGAGTGAAGTTATCCGTGTCGACGCGGGGTGATGATGCGGAGGTGCCGGACAGAAACCCGGGGTATCAACACTGTGGGGGTTGATCAACCACAGAGAACATCAAGATGCAGAAAGGTGGATATAGTCTTTTCTATGAATTGGAGTAAAAGCCGAGGAACGGGGTATCTAAGTAAGTATTAATAGCAGTTGACCACTTATCCGTCTGTTCACTCTTTGGCCATCTGATACGAGAAACGTTCCTTGTTATCCAAATTCTATTACAAGCTCATAATCGAAAATTCAGCTATCTACTGCGGCCTCATCCCATAATCAGCCTCAGGATACGTCGGCATAGACTGCCCCGAAGCATCAACAGTGAACATACTAGGATCAAACCTAAACACCGGCGAGAGTCCAAAACTCATGTCATAGTCAAAAAATGTATCCCCATCCATATCAGTATACACCTGATTTCCCGGCATCATCTGTCCCATATCCACATTATTCTCCATCGCATTATACACAGAAGTCTGTTGCGCCGGATCAGGAGTCGCAAGCGTAGTAGTCATACGCTCCAATCCTCCCGCCATCAAATTCGCAAGATGCCACTTGCCTGCTTTTAATGAACGGAATTGGCGGACGAGACTTGTCGTTAGATCGTGTACGCGCTGACGTTCGATGAGATCGCTGCCGTATTTGGCTGCTACCTTTATGAGGAACATGCAGGCAAAGGCTGTCATGGAGAGCATGTAGGAGGGCATGCCAACGATGCCGAGGGCGACGTCTGGGTCGGTGATTATTAGGTCGATGATGGCTGTTGCGGCGGTCACGGCTTGCATGGCGCAGTCGAGGAAGTAGTGTGGGATGGGCGCATCGCCTGAGAGACCGCGGAAGATGTGCGAGTAGAGGTGGATTTGGGCGAAGTTGTAGTGGAGGATTGTGCCTTTTCTTGGGAATGATCCAATTTGTGTCCATTGTTCTGCTGAATGTCAGTATAGCTGGACAAAGAGGCGACATTGATCTTACCTGGTAGGTCTTTCATCCAGCGGGTATACCACTGATCGAGCTGTCGTCTGAACTGCAGAATATGATTCAGATATACTCGCGGAACCGGCTCCCCCTTATCTGTACCAAACAGTTCTCGGATATTTCGCAAAATGCTAACCAAGACCACTTGTCCAGTGAGTCTCTTATCCTCCTCATTAGCCACAGGCGACTTCAAGAACTGTTCCCACCCCTGAATAGACGAATCCTCCTGAACAATCGAAGGTCGACCATACAAAGTCGCAAGATGCTGATCGCAGATATACAGTATATACCACAACCGAGCACAATCCGCCGCCTCCTGACTTTGCTCCTTGATAGCTTGGTTATAGCTATTGTGCAGATTACACTCTGCAGCGCGTCGAATAGCATACCCTGAGAGCATCCATGAAAGATCACTAAGCCAATATGACGCGATACACATGGCGCGCAGATAATCACGATCGATACGGCGTTCGAACATGGATTTCTCCATTAGACGTCGGAATTCACCACTGCAGATACCATAGATGTTATCGGCCTTAGGATCATGTAGCGCGGCTACTGTGAGTGTTGCAGCGGACAAGATCGGACTCTTGCGTCGCAGCTCCTCTAGCGTCATGTATCGACAGCCGATTCCGTACATGTATCGATCTAAACGGTCGCGATACAAGGCGAACAGACTCTCTGCATCTGCTAATGATAAAGCTCCACGGGCGATAAAGTCGTTTATGGCGTTTCCTCGTTGCGCTTCAGGATTGTCGGGTGATCGAAGAGCGCTAAGTTTTGTGAGGGTGTATAAAGAGTGAATCGGGACGTAAGGAAGACCTTCATCTTCGGGCGTCGCTTTCGGGGAGTTGTCGCATGAGGGACCACGGAATTCATCTTGAGATACGTTCAGATGGTTACTCGTATTCGGATGGTTATCGTCTTTTGGCGGTGTTCCTTCTGCTTCTCGAGAGTTGATGCTTTGTAAGGGCGGGAGCTCTGGGAGACTGAGTTTGTTCATGACTTGTCGCAGAGCACTATGCATTTGCTCTAGATCCTGAACCACGGATTCAGAGAACCTGGGTCTGTCAGTGCTGCGACATTTCTCATCTCATGAGAAACTCACTGTGACTTTTCATCCATGATCGTTTGGAGACTCTTGCTCAACACACATCCAAGATTCCGCTCTGAACATCTTCTACAAGGCGGACCGCTCTCATCCATCAAACATTTAATCTATCAAGTCTCATTAGTTCTCATCGTCTGACTCACTCTCGCAGGTAATCTCACCTTATGTTTGCGACACGCCGCGCAAGCCTTAATCTTTCGTGAGATCTGCGGAACGGAGGCTTCACTAGATACCATGCCTGTGATGCTCTGTCGCCCTGATGAAGTTCTGCCATGGCCGTTTGGTCGCGCGGGTGTTCCAGGCTGGGATGATGTCAGTGAGGTCTTGGCTAATGACTGATTGAGGACGTACTGCAGTCGCATCAGCGCTGGCTGTTCCGGCAGGGTTTGAGTCGGACCACGTTCGTTTCGCCATGATTGAAGCGCCTCGGTGTCAGTGTATATCTGATTTGTCGATCCGTTGACCGTGCCGTTGAGTAAATGGCTGACTGAGTAATTAGTCAACCCCTTGATGTCGAATCACTCCACAATTTGGGGTTGTAGCTTTGCGCTTCCCTCGATAGTAGTTGTCGACACAGTCACTGCTCAGATGAAAGGCATCTGCCAATTGAATCACAAGTTAGAAAGAGGTAAGAAAATAAAAAGACTCTCAACTTCAGCTCAGTCAAATGTTCGCGATGGCAGTTTAAACGGGGAAATTTCCCCCGACTTGACTAGTGGAGGTTGAGCCAATCACATGCTCAGGATTGGGTTCACGAACTTGGGTTAGGCCTGTCTCTTTTTGCCTCCCCGCAATGTAAGTTAACCGAGTGGAGGAAGGAAAGTGCGGGGTAGCCGAAGGGAACGGGGAATCCTCAAGTTCGAAGGAAGGAAACCAAGAGTAGGGTCGGTATCTGAAGTGAGTTCGTAGGATTATTGAGTCCCGAGATAGCTTCCCAGCGGCAAATGAATGCTGTTACTTGTTTGGCTCCCGACAGGTTCGCAACTACAACAGCCTGACTAAAGAGATCTGCGAGAGGTATGAGCATACCGTATAACAATTCCTTAGGATATAATATGGTAGAATGAGAGTTCATGCCAATGTACATCAGCTTGTAGTCATCGACTATTTTTGTGCCAAGATAGGTAGATCATGGAAACGGTATCCCGTTAAAACGACATAACAGCAACAGCATTCAGGACCAACTGTACGACAAGGTGAGACAGTAAAGAAGTAACACAAACTTAGGGATTGCAAGGCAGGTCGTTGTACATGCTAATAAATATTCTTTTGGAGCTCTGTCATAGATCCCATGATAGTTCCTGATTGCATGGTAGGTAGGGAGAAATAAGAGTCCAAAGTTGTAAGTCTTGATCTACAGGGTAGTCAACGTAGAACTTATCCACCATACCAGATCAAAGCGTCAAAAGCGTCGATCCGTCACCTCGACCGTTTTCAGCGACGTCACGTCCCCACCGCGGGGCGACAACTGTCTTGTTAGCTTACAACTTGTAAAAAAAAGTTCAAGTCGCACCTCAACACCAAACTTTTCCTCCTTTACCCTCACTGATTATACTCCTCGCCAAAATGCCAAAGAAACTATCCAAAAACCCTCTCCCTCCGAGCTCTTCAACGCTCTCCTCAACTTCATCAGCTTCAGTAGCTTCCTCTCTCCTCCCATCCTCCATCGCCGACCCGTCTCTTCCACTTCCTAAACTTATCGTTTTCGATCTCGACTATACTCTCTGGCCATTCTGGGTAGACACTCACGTTACGCCACCTCTAAAACCCAATGCTTCCCATACAAGCGCTACAGACCGCTACGGCGAAGACTACGGCTTCTTCAGCGATGTACCGGCGATTCTCTACGCGCTTCCACGCGCCGGTATAAAAATGGGTGTCGCGTCACGGACATGTGCGCCCAGTCTTGCGCGCGACTTGTTAAAGATGCTGCATATTTCCGCGCCGGAAGGTAGCGTTAAGGAAAAGCCGAAGAAGGCACTGGATATGTTTGAGGGTTTGTTGGAGATTTATCCGGGGTGCAAGATTAAGCATTTCGAGAGCTTGCAGAAGAGGACGGGGATCAAGTATGAGGATATGCTGTTCTTTGATGATGAGGCGAGGAATAGGGATACCGAGAGTTTGGGTGTGACGATGTGCCTTGTTAGAGATGGTGTTACGTGGGAGGAGCTTGAGAGGGGAATTACGCAGTGGAGGAATAAGAGGGGATATATTAAGAGGCCTGATGCCATTGAGCTGGAGTAATTGATAGATATGGAGTGTTTGCTGGGATTGGAGTTTAACGATAGATCAACAGGATAGACGAGAGTCATGACGGGTCGGGATAAAATAGAACGACTATTGCGCTAAATAGATTCGAAACCAAAGAGAATCACGATATATTACAACCGAAGGTCGCTCTAACGACAAATTCTCTAAATATCTTGCGCCAAACAGATACAAGGTATATGTACTCCAATCCTCCGAATCCAACATGTTCCGTCTCCTTCATTTCCAAATCCATCTCGGGGTATGCCATTCTTTTCCATCTCTATAAAACAATACTTTTACTTTACGCAGTGGTGGTGGTTTGGGGTACAGCAGGCTGGTTTTCCTCAAGCTTCAACTTCTCGTTAACGTCGTTGCTCAGGCTTTCGTCGGTCTGAACGCCGTCGCTGTGGGTGGCTCCCTCCGTAGGATGGGCAGTGCCATTAGGGACGGCGTCGACAGGACCCTCGGCTGGTGCGTTGACGCCAGCAATCTTAACCTCGGGCGCCAATCCAAAGGTCTTGGGGATAGTGCAGATTCTCTCGTTTCGAACCTTGCCGTCCTTGGAGCCCTTAGCAACACAGACGAGTCGATCCTCACCCTCCTCCTCCCACAGCAAAGGTCCGCTAGGGAAAGTCTTGTGACCGTTCTCGAACACGACTACACCCTCCCAGTTAGGGTCAGGGTTTCCAAGCTCTCCAAAGCTGTAATCGAGCTGGCCGCCATATTTCTTAGGAATGTTCTTAGGCTCGATGTACTGCTCCAGCACACTCTTAACCTCGTGGCTACCAAGGATAAAGATCTTGGAAACAGTGATGGGATCGAACCAGCGCTTGATCCAACCCCAGACAGTGCTGAAGAATGCAGGCGCGCCAATAACGAATATGCGGTCCAGCGTCTCAGGGTAATGCGCTGTGGCGAGTTGCGACGCAGCTTGCATGTGCTGCTTCAGGTTCCAGAACTGCTTGAGACCGACACCAGAGATGTCGACGATGTTGGTGCTCAGCGTGATGGGGACTTCGGGGTGTTCGCGGTCGAGGAGCTGGGTGCAGAAGGGCATGTTGAAACGGGTCAAGTTCTCGTAGAGAGCGAAGAGTCGTAGAAGACCGTTGGGGGTCTTGCCGTCGGATTTGGCCTGGGAGAAGGTACTTGATGCGCCGACCTTTTCATACTCGTGAACTGTCTTGGAGTCGAGGGTCTTGACTTCAAAGACATAAAGAGGAATTCCGCGACGATCGCGTCGGCCTGTCCATTGGGGGTACTGACGATCGTTAGTACTTGGTCTGGCGGTCAATGTCAAGGGAGACGTACTAAGCGACGGCTGAAGTCATAGGCGCCGAGATCAATGGTATCGTATAAAGTGTTCAAGTCGTTGGCCTTGCGCCAATCTTCCGTCTCTTTAAATTGGGTATAAGCACCCTCAACATCCCATCGTCGCGCACGCAAGTATCGTCTGCAGCCTTATTAGAGCCTGATTCATAACCGTCTCGTCAAAACATACAGGATCAAAGGGTCATCGTGAGAAGGTGGGGGACCAGGCGTCAAAAGACCTCTCTCCTCAAGAACCTTCTTAAATTGAAGAAAAGCTTCTTCCTGCTTTTGTGTAAGATGTCCAAGGTGGCCGTAGGGATAGGCGTAATCGGTGATGGTAGAGGTTGTGGAGGTAATGCGTTCAGCTGGGGCGCCAGGCGCTTCAAGGTTGGCAGCCATGATGTATGTGAAGCAGAAGTTTGGAGCGAGATCGGCGAGAAAATACAAAAAGATAAAGAGTGCCTAGGGTATAACGTTAATGTATAGCACTGCACAGCCTTCCAAGGTTTGTGAGGGAAGGAGAGAGAAAAAAAAGTTGGGCTCTGCAATGCAAGTAAATCTGACGGAAGCGCCGGAGTCGCTGACAATGACGACAATGGAATAAGATTGGATCTGACAGCGGGACTGGGGGGCAATTTTGTTTCTTGTAGGGGTAGGGCTACTGCTAGTTGGAGATCGTCATAGGCTGTTCCGACGCCCGGAGACTTCGGCCGAAAGCGGGTCATGTCGATATTGAAGTAAAGACTTCATCATGAAGGTATGAGTTCTATAGAGTATTATCAATACAATATCACAAAAGAGATCAAGTATCTTGAATATCGAACCAATAAGTAGTAACCAGCTTGTTATACCATGCGATGCGACGGTGGCAGCGGTACGGCCCGAAAACATGCAGCGCACGTTTGTTCCCAATCAAAACAAGAGTCTAATAGACCTCGGCGGATTTCTGTCTGCTTGATTGGACCCATCTCGAATACCTGCTCAAATAAGAATGATCTGATCGACACCAGGGACCTTTGGGGCTCATAGGGCTGAGATGGGGTAGCTGGTGGTTCGATATCGTCAACTGTCACTATGGTGGGACGGTGCCTTGCTTCGTAAAGCTTCATGTGGATGTTGTACCAGAGTCTGAGAATTGTGTTACGACAAGAATGATATGACATGTGTGCTGCGTGTGGTTTTCAAGCCATGTGGCAGGTGTTGTGCACTTGTACAACGGTAAGCCAGTTCTACCTTCCGGTCAACTTCCCACAAACTTGGTGCCTTCCCATTAATGTTCAAAAGGCTGCCAAAGTCATCGCGAGGAAGCTACATCTTTTCATCTGAACTGACTCCTCTCTGCTCTTTCTGCTGCCCATGATTCAGAGCACTGTCATGTCACTGCACTGATTCCTCACAAGCTTGACGCCCCCTTCGCTAGTGTTCTTAAACAACAGTTTATCGCCAAACCTCTTCTCCCAATCTTTCCACATAAACCCTGCTGTCTGGGATGTAGTTCGCTATGGACGGCCATCAAGAGGCAGCGCTCATTCAGTCAGGGCCCGAACACTCCAAGAAGAGAGCTCTCAGTAGATCACCATCCAACTCTCCATCTTCATCACAGGCACCGCCGCAGAAGAAGACGAGCTATGAACAAGACAGCCAAGCTCCGAACGATCATGTGGGTGCTTTCTTCTACTCCTGTTGCGCAGCAGCATCTACGCACCAGCATACTTCTGGTCTCCTGGCCATATAGACACCACTAACACTTCTCTTATTAGTTTATGGACGAGCCAACTCCCGTATCGGAGCGATTAACTGTCACCAATGTCCTGGAATATATAAACTCCTCGCGGAGCTCTCCTCCTTTGACAGACCTCATCGACTACTGGCTCGAAGAAGCTTATCCACCCGATACTCATCACCAGCAGTACTCACGCTCCGACTATTCCGTGCAGACTATTATACAACCTACTCGAAGATACGCTCGATCAGCACCTCCAATCATGCCTCGTCGTAATCCTCCGACCCAGAGCAATCGCCAGGTTTCATCTCCTGGGCTCACCAGTGCTGGCGCAATGCCCATCCCAACGAACAGCACCTCGACCGGGTCTCCAAACACTGGGGTCAAGTCTCCTACAACCACTGGCTCGCTCGTCGAGCAGGCTCAGTACGAGTCTATCCACTTGGCTACGAATAACATTATATATCGTGATCGCCGAGACAGCTTTCCAAACCACATTTCAACGCTTATCGAAAAAATTGAAAATGACAGGAATTTGCCAGATATTTCTATTCAGGATGTCGATGCTGACAATGCCCTTGCTGCTCTAGAGCGAGGAGCTGGCGAGCCAGAAGTGGAACAGTATATCCAGAACACCCCTTGTCACATTACCATCTCGAAACGACATACTCAAGCGTAGTGACAAGCTACCAATGGCTAGGAGGATGATACCCAACACTGGAAACTCGTGTCGAGTCAGCGGTCCTGTTCCAGACATTCTCCTTGGCTACAACCTCGGAGGCGCGTTCACTCCACTTCAGCGACGAAAGCTCCTTGCGATAGATCTGGCTTCAGCAACCAATGACGGCCTCTGTCTGCCGTTCTTTATTGTCGAGTTCAAAGGCGACGGTCCCTCCAGCAATGGTAGTTTGTAGGTCGCCACTAACCAATGCTTGGGGGGAACCCCGACCTGTGTCAACATCGCAGAGATGTTGAACAAGGAACTTCTGAAGACAGGTATCGAAGAGATTACACCCATTGATACCTCTTGTTTCAGCATATCGATGAACGGGACTGAAGCTCGGCTACTAGTTTCTTGGAAGGAGGGACAGACCTTCAACGTCCAAAAGATTCGAAGCTTTGCATTACAAGAAGCAGACCAGTTTCTGCAGTTTCGCAAATACGTCCTCAATATCATGGACTGGGGCCGCAATGAACGTGTGGACAGCATCAGATCTGCGCTTGATCTTTTGGATGAGGGTAGCTTGGGAGCTCAGAAGACAAGGCGAGGTTCGAACTCCAAGTCTAAGACTAGCGAGGGTTCACGTAACAGAAGCAATCCTTATTGAAGTGTTGGATGCTGGCAGGGGGGTTTCGGAAGAATTGTCCTCCAAGTCTTAGGTCACGAAAGTAAAGTAGCCTAAGAGCTTGCATAAGGTGACTAAATTATTTCGTCCCTTACGCTATTGGCGCCTAATTCTTCTGAGACCCTGACAGTTGAGTGATACGGTTTATTCTGGTTGCAGATGTTTGGTCAGTTCATTGGTAGAGCGGTACGGGGGAATGGGTTGGCGTTGACGGTTTGGGTTGTTCAAAAGCATTCAATTTCTGTGTAGCTTGTTATTTAGTTTCACGATACACTTTACCTATCATCAGAGCAAAATGACTTTAACAGTATCAGCTGAACTCTTAGATATCGGTCGTGAGAAAGTGGTTTATGGACAAATGTTACACTTCAAAGTCCCATCCCATGATGAAATGGCACCTTGTGCAAGATCACTGACCCATTGTAGAACGGTACATAGGTAAAGAAACATTTATTTACTACACAATCAAGCATCATACGATGCAGTCATTTGAAATGTCTCTTGTGTCTCTGACGCGATGAGCCCAAGCTGTTACTTATCCAGGAAACGATTTGTGATTCAGGCTCAGTATTCTCCAGCTATATAAAGTCCCCCTTTGTCCCTTGTTAGTCCAGAAAGAGCTTGAACATTATCTTATAGAGCACCTTTCTTCGCCACGCTGGAGCTGAAAATTGGAAGATGCATTATCCTGTCTTCATCATCCAGCTTTTCTTTAATACATATATACAAACGTTCGACTGCAAGGGTCAAACCACCACTCAGCATCGAGAGCTCCAAACATCAAGGGTCAACTAAAGATGCAATGGGGCTCGCGGTGCTATTGTGGTGGTATTAATGCTTTGGTTAGTCGGTTTCAGTGTATACCCTCTGGTTTGAACATCCTCGAGATGTTTCCCGACCGAACCACGCGCAACCCAATGACAAAAGAAGCCCCAGCTTTACTACTGTCAATGATATATATCACGCCATTTCTCAAGACCGGCATCATCATCTTCTACATCATCACCGGTCCGAAATGAGCGGCATGCATCTACTACTATACCTACCGAAGTAAACTTCATCATCGCCGGCCACTTTCCATATACTATACGCCTATAATGGTAGTTTGAGGAGCCAACGTTCCGTGTCATGGAACTATTCACTACCTCCTGGCCAAAGGTTTTGCAGTAGAGTTCAAGGATCTTTCATCGAAGCACACTCTCTTCACAGCATATATAGCGACACAAGTTGTCTACAACATGACATGGCCCAAATATCCTCACAGGAGGATCGTCCTCTTTCTTTGCATCACCCTATATACGCCAGGATGCCTGTGACGAGGGAGTCAAGAAATTTTCAGTGGTGGGAAAAGTCTGGAACAAGCTACTTGCTCGCTCTGTTAGCAAATCCTTCCCTCTTATTTATATAAACAGGACAGAATGCGATCAAGTCTCGAAGACTGCAACTCCCAGCAACGACTGGGAAGGCAGGTGTTGCGAGGAGGAGTGGGGATGATTGGTCGTCTTCAGGGCCTTCAGCAGGGGGTAATTTGTTATACTAGATTGTTGGTCAGGCTCTGTAAATCGACGAGATGCTGAATAGAGAGCCACTGGGGTCGGACTCAGCGACAATATGGAGACTGACATCCCGGCTTCAGTTTGATGAAGGGCATCAGGTGCGGCGGTATCTGGAAACATTTCAGAGCTTGAACAATCAACTTGCATCAAACAATCAAGATCTATAATTGATGTAAAGGGTATCCTAATATACAAATGGTTCATAAAGTCGATCTCTCATCATTGTCCTCAACTCTCACCACTCGTACCCATTACCACGACGTATGTCCACCATCAATCACGAGGTTACTCCCCGTCATATAACTGCTCGCATTACTCAACAAAAACAGCGCAGCACCTTTAAACTCTTGCGTCTCAGACAAACGTCCCATCATAATCTCCCTCTCCCACTCGTCCTTTAGTCCAGGAACTTCCTCAAAGTTCTCCTGCACCATTGGCGTCATGATATGGCCAGGACTAATACAGTTCACGCGAATGCCGCCTGTGCCGTCTTTCTGAATGGGACTCCACTCCATAGATAGGTTGCGCGCGAGTTGGATCACTGCTGCTTTGGAGGAGTTGTATACAGGTGAGATAAGGCCGCGATTCGCTTTCATGCCGGAGATACTGGCGATCATACAGATGCTCCCGCGCTTTTTGTACTTGAGCATTTGCTTTGCTGCGGACTTGGCGGTCATGAAGACGCCGGTGTAGTTGATGGACATCATATCGGCGATCTCATTGGCTTTGTAGTCGATTGTGGGTGAGATGTGTTGGACTCCTGCGGCGGCGATTACACCGTCGATGCCCTTGTTCTCATATGCGATGGAGGTGATGAGATTATCGAGACCGTCTACGTCTTTGACGTCTTGTTGACGGTAGTGTAGTGAGCCGCCCCATTCTGGGACGACACGGCTTTGGGCTTCTTCCCATTGCTGGTCAGGTTGTTCAGCACGATCCAAACAATAGACTATCATGAGTTAGCTGCTATTCAGTTCTTATCTGAGAGTGACATACCTTTGCCACCAGCTTCCACCAAACTTTCAGCTAGAGTCAGGCCAAGACCTTGAGCACCTCCCGTGACAATAAAGGTCTTTCCGGCAAGGTCAAAGTCTGCAAATCGCTTGCGACCAACGTTTATTCCACGAGGTAGTGTAAGGTCATGAGCCGGATTCTCTCTGGGATCTGGATTCATGGGCTTTGCACTTGCGTTATCCGAAGTGTGCATTGATCTTTGACAGATGGGTTTTGAGATGAAGCGTGGTGTCCGCTGGAGAGTAGCTATTTGTCCAGGGAAGAATGATTTGGATGAGAGTGAGCGGGTAGCTCGTTTGAGAAGTGGTGAAGACATTGTGAGTTGAATAGTAAGATGATGAATCAATAGAGCAAGAGGCACTGGACCATCGTGAAGAATATTGCTTGTAGTCGTCCGTTATTTATACCATTTCTCTCTACAATCTCCTGCTGCCATTGTCTATTTGCTTTGTACAGACTGACGTCTAGCCGACGTAAGCATTACCCAGATTCACCTCACTGATAAGTATCAGCTACACAAAACTCCCAACTCACAACCACGAGAATGTCCTCTGGTCCAGGGTAAAGGATCCAACTGGCCGGAGCATCCAGTCCGCCTGTGAAAGAACCCGGAGCTTTGGTCATCTGCGATTGCCACGTTCTTGGCGTCTTGACGTCCAGAATACATCAACATATCGGATCGAGTCCCGCTTTTGTTTGCAGATCATAGAAACAAAGATGAAACGAGATGATCTGGAAAGAACAGGGCTGATGGAGGCAAAGATGTTGCGTGTGACAGTTGTGGCTGTGTTGGTACCTGAATTATTCCCTGCCATAACCGTTTGATGGGTGCGACGCTGGGCATGGGTTTGTCACTTTGCCATTCCTTCATGATGCAATTGTTCATCACATGTGCTACAATACAGCCTATAAAGCAACTGAACCTGGTTGTTGGGTCTCATGATCTTGCACTTTGTTTCTGATGGAAATAGTATTCAATACCATTGCATTAGCCAAGGCAATGGACTTGCTTGAAGTACTCAGGTACTGTACCCGTTGACACTCAGCATCCATCATATTTAGTACATCGATCAATAATGATTACGTATGAGGCTTACCGCCTACCATTCAGCTGGTCATTCTACTCCGATTGGTCGTTGTGACGCTATCCGCGTTGCTTTTTAACCTTGACCGACAAATGAGGTTAAACACTCCGCCCACTGGACGGAGCAAAAGTCTTTCTTCAATTGAGTTTAGATCTCCTTTCCTTGTGGGGTTCAGGAGTATAAGATCCTAATGCATGCCTTGTCTTTGGGCTCGTATCCGGCCAGACGCATGGCATTAGATAATGCTTGGAACTGGAGGCTGAATACATGTTGAGGTCTTTATTACCAATAATTTCAAGCTAATGTCCGAAGCAGAACACCTTTGTACATAAAAGTTTGTGCAGTATTGCTGCTAAATGCTTTACATGACGGGAATACCCTCGTACTCGTCGTAGCCGAGAGCAAGGTTCATGTTTTCTGGAAACTTTCGTTAGTTTCATTGTCGGGTTCTCGAAGAAGACATCAACTTACGCAGACACTGGGTGGCAGCACCCTTGGCGAGGTTGTCGACGGTGGCGACGCTGTTTCTGTTAATATTTTTTTAATCTCCAGGGAATACCGTGGACTTACATGACCACACGCTTGCCAGTGCTGTCAACGGCAAAGCCTCCAAGCTCGACTCCGTGGCGTCCAGAGATGGCGCTCACCAATGGTGGCTCACCAACAACCTTGATGAGCTTCTCGCCGGCGTATCGGTCCTGGTACAATTGGCGGATATCTCGTGAAGTCATCTCCTTGCTCAGAGGGATGTTAATGGTCAAGGTGATACCTCGGAACCATCTTTTCGATTTATTAGCCTTCACATTCGTTGTCTTAATCTATAAGTCCTCACTTACCCAGCAACATGAGGGACGAAAGCAACCTGGTGGTTCAATTGTGTGGAAATTTCGCGCTCGTGGATATGTCCGGTGAGAGAGTAAGGGATGATGGCATCCTTAAGGACCTCGACGTTGTTTCTGGGGTTAGGCTTGGATCCGGCTCCAGAGTATCCTGAGACACCAAAAACTGTGGGAGTTCCCTCGATCAAGCCCAGAGCTCCGCTGAGACCGATCTGGGCACCAGTAGCGTAACATCCGGGGTTGGAGATACGGTTGGACTGAGCAATCTTGGAACGCTTAACAAGCTCGGGAAGACCGTATGTCCCTATTATTTGTCAGTAACACAGTCAAACGCATGATCCTCGCCGGGTCCATACACTTCTCGTCCCATCGGTAATCGGCAGAGAGATCGACAATAAGGCTCTTGCTCTTAATAGCGTCCAAAGCCTCGACGTAAGGCGTGCAGACACCGTTGGGAAGGGCCATAATCCAGCAGTCGACCTTGCCGTCGCCATCCAACTGAGCAACATCCTCGGGTGACAGGGTCTCGTAGATGACCTTGCGCTTGCTGTATCCCTGGAGTTGCTGACCAGCAAGCTCTCGGGAAGAAACGTGCGCAAGTTCGATGTTGGGGTGCTCGTTAAGCAACTCAACAAGCGCTGAACCAGTGTATCCTCGGGCGCCTATTAGACCAATTCGAGAGGGCCTGTCGTTTGTCGCATTCTTCTTTCCCAGAGGAGGGTTAGGGTTGGTCTCGGCAACATAACCACGTCGTTGCTGCATAGACTGGCGCATACCAGCAATGACGAAAGCGTTTTGTCGGCCGGCGAAGGATCGGGCAGGGCTGGGGCCCATGGCAGGGAGGACGGGCATGGATCGTCGAACGACGCGACGGGCGCCGGCCCGGAAGACCATTGAGGTGGTTGAGAACATTGCGACGGGGAAGACTTCGCAAGCCAATTGACTAGTCGGTTTGGTTAGGGTGCTTGAAATCCAAGATGCGACGTCTTGTGGAGATGGAGATGGGTTTTGTGCAGTGATTGACTCAAGAATTCCTCGGCGATTGTTTTTTCCTGCTGTGCCTGCCCTGGCCGAAATCGCTCGATCTCGGTGCTGCGGGGTCGCACTGGACTCGTGAGATAGCCGCGATGGCACTAAGCCGAGATTGATAAAGTCTTGAGCCACTGTGGCGGAATAGCTACCCTATAACTCTGGTATTTCGCATAACTTCCTGATGATAAGGCAATTTGCCATATAACTAATCATATGGTTGTGCAATTAAACAGTTAGTGATGGCTTTTGACATTGTATAGTTTTTCTAACAAGATGAGTTGCTATCTTTTCATTTTATCCTTTAAAACCATTCTTTGTCAGTTGCGTGGAAACAGAATTGTACTTTAACATGTCTCTTCACAAACACGAATATACATTCGCTGATTCTTACTAATTGCGATTCTACAGCAATCCTGAGCTTGAACCATTTGTTACTCACAATTGTCAAATTAATGTCCTTCCCGTCTTAGACGAACTCATCATGGCTCGAAACATCTGAACGTTGCATGTTTGCTGCGCCCAGTTCCACCAACGCACGATGGCCTACTCCCATTGGCTATGCTAATAATCGCCCGGCTCAGCTACGCAGGGGTTTCAACTTTTGGTTTCGTACGATGACGAAAGCTGCACGTGTCAGCAATGAATTAACTGAAGCTATTTTTCTTGGTTCAATCCAATGCCAATGAGGAATGGCATAGAACAGCGCAAGATTAGGTAGATGATCAAGCTGAAAGCAATTGGGCTCGCACACGTGACAATGATCTTCAAATGACGCCATCAATGAGTTGTTCTAGAATCTGGTCTGTTAGCTGATCTGGTGCTTTTCACGTGCTTAGGACAGTTCTATTGTCGTCATCGAAGCCATCACCATCTTGTTAGAAAACTTGGACACACGTTTCAGTTGGTGTCGTGTGCAACCAATCTCACAGGCCAATGCTAGAAGACAGCAAACGCACCACCCTTTGACTTTTAGAACACCAATCAATTAACAACTAATGTCATTTTCTCAGACAGAAGCGCCCTTATCAGCCTCATCGGTCTGCCCATACCAACCTCCTCCCTCCCTTCCTTCAAACGAAAGATGGCGCTTAACCTAGCTGATCTTCTCACTATGGATCTTCCCGCTTCGGGCTGTTTGTCGCTCTCAGCTATTGAAGCGCGCTGAAGCCAACACTGAAACCTGTCCTTCTACTCGGGAGGGGCCTTTCAGAGGGTGCCCACTGTAACTCAAATGTGCCTGCACTGTAGTCTTCCTGTCCCGTCTACTGAAGCAGTTCTTTCAGAAGTGGTGAAAACAAAGACCCAAACGTAGAGATAAAGAACAAACAATCCATACTAGTATCTAAATTTAAACACACTAACTGCTTCGTCTTTATGATATCAGCGTCAAGTTCTCTGCCCCCTCCTACTATGAAGCAATGGAGCTTGGGCCATCCCTAACCTAAAAGCGGGGGTAGCCTCCGTCACTGAATCACTGTCCCCCCTGCCTTGATTTTATCCACCATCAGCCCAACTTAACTTCCCTTCCTCTTCTTTCTTCTCTCTCCATTCAACATCACTCAAGCTCACCAAGACCTCATTAACGATCTCCATATCATATCAAACGCCATGGCACCGCCGCCCAACCCCAACCTTCCTCTCCAGGAGCGCCTGATGGCCCTGGCTAAGACCCTCCAATGTACGTGGTTTGCGCGCAGCTTGATGAGATCGCATTGCTAATTCGTGGTTACAGTCGGTTGGTTTGTAGGGTATGTCTGAACAACTAAGATCAAATCGCAGATCTGTGACTAACAAACAATCCCTTGTTAGACATCTCACTCTGATCCTGGCAACAATCCGATATGGCTTCTCCTGGCTGCGAATGAACTACTACACTCGTATGGCTCAGTTCTCTTACCGCACTGCCTTTGTCGCCGCGGCCGTCACCTACGGTATCGTCGTCTATAAGACTATGCGCGCTCGTGCCAAGACTGGTCAGCGTGCCGCTCCCACTCCCATGGCTCTCCTTGCCGATGAGAACATTCAGTACCTTGGTATGTGTTTTTGAGCGGGATTGAGATCCCTTGCATATTGTGTGACATATGCTGACTGTGAACAGCCATGGCCCTTGTCTGGCTCTTGTGCCCCCAGTACCCCCTCGCATTGATCCCTTACACGATCTACTCGGTCTTCCACGTTGCTACATACACTCGCGCCAACCTGATCCCCGCTTTCGCTGCTCCTAAGCCTGCTGCTGCGCCTGAGGCTGATGGTGCTACTCCTGCCCGCCGAGCCGACAGCCCTCTCGCCAACCAGATTGGTGCTTTCGTGAAGGAATACTATGACGCTTCCATGGCTATCGTCTCTTCGCTCGAGATTGCTCTCTGGGGTCGCATCTTCCTTTCCGCCATTTTCTTCCAGCGCCGATCTTGGATTCTCATCGTCCTTTACACTGCTTTCCTCCGCGCCCGTTACAGCCAGAGCACCCACATCCAGCACTCTTTCTCTCAGCTGAGCGCCCGTGTCGACTCTTTCGTCAGTGCTCAGGGAACTCCTCCCGTTGCTCGCCAGGTCTGGCAGACTGTCAAGGATGGCGCTAAGCAGTTCCACGATGCCACCGCCATTGTCGGTAGCGGACCCGCCAAGAAGACCTCATAGGCGAGGCGATGAGACGGTTACCGAAATGATGAGATTGGGTTTTGGAAAACAACAAATTCTATCCTATAGTCATAAAACTCTATCCTAAAGTCATGGCCCTTATATGATTAGGTAGTGGAAGTTAAAAACGAAGAGAGGACAGCGCAATAGAAGCTGCGCGAACACGAGGGGACGAGAACATGTATGATGATTAGTCTTGGCGTCGGAGCGTAGAGCTAGGATGAAGCCTTAAGAGGTGGGCCACAAAGAAGGCTATGCTAAACAATAATGCTGCATTTATTACGAAGCTACCAATAAAAATGATTATCAACTGTCATTGTCCCTAAATTCAGTGCATATACCATGTCTTGGTGTACCGATTTTGCTGTGCTCGAGATGATATCAAATGTCCAATAAATCAGGTAGTGGGGCACAGAGGGATGACGTCGCCTGTCAAGTTACTTGTATCTCTGACCTGGCGGCCTGTTTTAATCATTTTCAACTCCAGCACCCGCTCCAGGACCCTTTTAAAGTCAAGCGGAGCTGTACGTGGTAATTCTAACCACTTTTGAATAGTTTTTATCGTCCTAAGAGTGAAGTTCATCATGGCTTCCATCTTGCGACAGATTGTCGCGGGGCCGCGTTCTCGGCATCCTGAAGCCGGCCTGGATCTTTGTTACGTTACAGACAACATTATTGCAACGTGAGTCCCTGAATTGAAGCCTACAATGGAGATCGCCCGCCTTCTCTCTGCTGGATTTATCATCGGAAATAGCAATTGTACTAATCACCCTGGCTTATAGATCAGGTCCTTCAGAAACATACCCTCAACTCGCCTACCGAAACCCTCTCGACCAACTCGTCAAGTTCCTCGATACCAAGCATGGTGAAGATTGGGCGATATGGGAGTTCCGTGCCGAAGGAACAGGCTACCCTGACGAATCTGTGTATGGTCGCGTGAGGCATTACCCATGGCCTGATCATCATCCCCCACCATTCCGACTCGTCCCCATGATCATGGCCAGCATGCGCAACTGGTTGCACGGCGGTGAATTGGGTGGCGGAGTAGTCGCAAGTGATGGAAGGCCTATGTCTTCGGGCAAAGGTACTCTCACTCAAGAGCAAAAGGATGCGAAGCGCGAGAAACGAGTGGTTGTGGTGCACTGTAAAGCCGGCAAGGGACGCAGTGGCTCGATGAGCTGCAGTTATCTCATCGCGGAGGAGGGTTGGAAACCTGAGGATGCTCTTGCGCGCTTTACAGAGCGACGTATGCGACCCAAGTTCGGCGCTGGTGTATCAATCCCATCGCAGCTGCGCTGGATCAGCTATGTTGATCGCTGGACTCAGGGCGGCAAGAAGTACATCGACAGACCCATCGAAATCGCCGAGATCCATGTTTGGGGCTTGCGCCATGGTGTCAAGGTAGATATCGAAGGATTCACCGACGAGGGCAAGAAGATCGAGGTCTTCCACACATTCAAGAAGGAAGAGCGTGTGGTCGTGGACCCTGCGGCACCAGAAGAGAGTGGCATCAGCGACATGATCTGGGAAATGGCTGGATATCCTGCTGCAAAGGGGATCCAGAAAGCTCCTGAGGAAGCGCACTTTTCCGAAGCGGCGAACCGCGAAGGCGACGACGCTGTGGATGCGACCGAAGAAAAGGATGGCAAGGGCAGGAAACACGCTATTAAGAGGAAGGGTACAGAGATCTTGCACAAGGTGTCGCCGGCGAGCTCGCATAAGGGTCCGGTGAAGACGAAAGATGAATCTGCTACATCTTCAAAGACCGACCTTACAAATACCTCTGAGGAAGAGCCAGGTGGTATGGCCGTTATCCTAAGGCCGAAGGAGCCGGTTCACATCCCGAACAGCGATGTGAACATTTCAGTCGAGCGCCGCAACAAGACCCCCAAGAGTATGGGTCTTACTATGGTTACGGCTGTCGCGCACGTGTGGTTCAACACTTTCTTCGAAGGCCAGGGACCCGAACGGGACGGGAAGGCTCTCGATAGCGGTGTGTTCAGCATCGAGTGGGATGCTATGGACGGCATCAAGGGTTCCAGCCGCAAGGGCTCCCGGGCCTTTGATCGTATCGCTGTCGTGTGGCGCGTAGCCGGTACCGACGCCCTGCCCGAAGAGGTGCTCGAGCCTGCGGAGGGACAGCCTGTGCCGCAAACCAGACCTGCTGATTGGCAGGGTGCAAATAAGGAAGATCCTGACAATCAGAAGGATTTGGGACTCAGGGTGCAAAGTCCTGCAAGTGCGGATGTCAGCAAGGCGAGCAGCATGGCTGAAGAGCTTGACGACAAGAAGAATGACGGAGGTGAGCTGGAGGGTGTGAGATCGAGTGGTCCGACAGGAGAGGACTTGAACGCCGGGGACCACAGTGAGGCCAAGGGCGATGGGATTAAGAAGGCGTAGATTGAACATATGATATCCACGTATATACTCTGAACAGGGTTTCAATGGAATGAATAGAACTTATAATCATTTCTGCTAGCAGCTGTGGGTATCTTAAAGTGAACATTGACACATATCCGAGCTTCAGCGATGTCTACCCCTTCCTCCTCTGTAGTGCCTATCACCTCGATATCCTCCATATGGGTTTCCTCGTCTATGATCACCGCGATCCCTGGGTCCACGGTAACCTCCCCGTCCACCACCACCAGGGCCCATCATCTCTTCAGGCGGCAGGGCGATCGGCTCTTCGACTTCGACCTCATATTCCTCATACTCATCTTTAAAGTATTCACTCGTGATCTCTTGCTCTCTCTTAGCAGCCTCAGGATCGAAAACGAATCGCATCGTACCCTCCTGTCCCCGAGCTGTGCGTCGTCCCGAAGCATCGCCCGGCCAGGATGTCGACGTCGCAGGGGATGTGGCAGATGCGGGTGTCGAGGGTTGGGGTTCTTCAGCTTCGCAACGGGGGCAGAAGTTCAGATACCGTGGTTCGAAAGCCTTGTCAAGATCGTTGTTAAGCCGAATCTTGATATCGATAATCTTGTTCTGATCAAACTGCGCCCCGACCTTTGTAGACTTTGAATGCTGAACGTAAAGATCCAGAATATCCAGCATCGCTTCCATTACTTCACCGCGATTGTACTGTGGCTTTGTGTTTGCCCAGTCGCGAACCTTGTCGACGTGCTGTTCCGTCAGGAGGGCTGTGAGCTCCACGAGAGCCATGACCATGGAGAACGTTGTGCGCTTGATTGGCACGAAAGTCTTGTACATATCGATGGACATGGTGTATGCGATGTCGTAGAATTGTTTGCCGGCTTCTTTGCCCAGAATGGCACGAACGACTTTGACTAGGAGCTTTTGCGGATAGCGCGTGCGGAAGTCGAAGCCGATCGTTTCGAGGATGAGCCGTTCCAGGCAGATTATTATTTTACCCGGTCCTTCGAAAATCTAGACGCCGTTAGCAGACGGTACGATATAATGGCCGGATTGGCGTTACCTTATCATCCGAAGTAGTAGGTTTCTCTGGGTTCTTGATGTTATACGCCGCTGCTAGAATATCTTTCGACTTCTTGATCGTATCCTCGACCTTGCATGCAACGAACAACGAAGCCAGCGCGGCATCCTGATAGTTGTACTCCGCATCTCTAAAATTGAGTCGAAACTTGTGGAAATATGTGCACGCCGTATCGAAACTGCGAACAGGTCTATCTCGAGTTAGTCGTGAACTCGTGATGTGTATGACGGTCAGGCGTACAGTTGTAGGGACTTTCTGACGTTGTCAATCAGCTGTACACCTTGAAGACGGTAGTTATCCTGTCTTGCGGGGTCGCAGCCATTGTCCTTCAGCATGCGCCGGAGCTTTAGCTCTGATGTGTATTGATTCGAGCTCGAGATGAAGCCTGGATGAGGGCCGACTTTGGGCACGCCGTCGCCGTTCGCGGTCGTAGAAGAATCATTGTTGGAAGCCGCCATCTCAGGGATAAGAGCCTAGATAGGCCGTTGCGATCGCGAAAGCGTCGTGATGGTTATAGTTCAGAGGTGGTGGGTGTTTGTACTGTTTTGTTCGATGGTGATTCTCAGTCGCAATGGAGAAGATTCTTCGGTCGAGGGCGCCAAGGGTCCTTCCTCGTGGTTGTTGATCGAACTAGAGTATATAAACAAAGAGAAATGCGGCCAATTAAGAAAATGCGCGGCTTCTCACTATAAAGTGAAGTTTATGTTGTCGCGTAGAAACAAAATCACTTGTCATGATGCAAATGCTGTTGCGATGGGGCTAAAGCTTCAATGTGGCGCAGCAGCACTACACCAGCCACACTTTTGTAAATCGAGATGGCATTCTCAGAACGAGAAGCTTTGTATCTTCATGAATGGTCTATTGACCGTTTTGTAAATGCTGATGCACTTAAGTACTTACTTGGGCTGGTAATAAATGCAGTTGGCTCAACTCATACAAGACGATGCCGACAAGAGGAACCAACCCTAGACCCGTGTATTCAGTTTGGCGGAAAGAGGCCGCCGGGTGTCAGAAGAATTGACCGTTGGAAGCATAAGAGACGAAATAACTTGGTCACCTTATGTCACCTTAGACTATCATCTAGGCTATCTTATTTCTGTAGCCTAAGTCTTAGAGGACATTTCTTGTGTTACCCACCTAGAGAGGGTATGTTAGTACCTAGATGTAGTCATGGCAGCTTTCGTGTTCATAAGTATTTGAGACAAGGTGTAGTACGTGGGGTTTATAAACATATTCTGTAATTCACAAGAAGAGATTGAAGAGGTGAGAGTTGAACTGGCATCATGCCATTATTACAGTACAGTGTCCTAACGCGATCTTGGGCCAGACAATTCGCGACTTGGCGTAATAAATAATGAGTAATATTAATACTAACACAAGGATATCAATCGCGTTCTTCTTCTATGACCATCGTTTCAAACTTGTACAATCGTATCGTCGCTGTCCTACAGTTCCTCCATGTCCCAGATGTCATCCTCAACCTCTTGGTTCTTATCGAAGCTTCGTTTCCATGGGCCAAAGTAATCAGTGATAGTCTGGTTGAGCAACTCCTCCATGTTCTGAAGATGATCGCCAGGAGCAGTCTTGAAGTGAAGACCACCATTGCGATCCAAACCGCGAAGACCAAGCCAATCCTCCTGGTAGAGCGGGCGAGCTCGGAGGGGGATGCTCTCTGTACCATTGACCTCCTCAAACCACGAAGTCTCCTTGGGGACGACTAGTGTATCATCCTCAAACATCCACATGACAAAGTTGGTCAAGCTGCCAAGGTTCGCCTTGTACTTGTTGTTCTTGAGCTCGCGCTCGTTGTTGATGTCAGCGAGGAAGTTGGAGTTCTCGAGGTAGTTATCGTAGTCGCCCTGGGTACCGGGATCGCGGTAGTACTGGGCTGGAACAAGACGCGATTGCACAAAGTTGCTCCATACGTTAAATCGAAGAAGAGCCATAGCGCCCTTGCAGAGCCAGTCGGTCTGGCCACAGGCCTTGAACTTGACGATGCCGTTGTGTTGGCTACCAAAGGTAACAAGACTGCGAACTTGGGGCCAGTTGCATCGTTCAACGTAACCGCGCAGGAACTGACCGCCCTGTGAAATACCGATGGCGTCGATAGCAGGTGCTGTTGAGAGAATCGGGTGCTTAGCAAGCTCCTCACAGACCTGGCTAATTTGGTCCGTAACGTTGCCAGTGAAAGTCGCCGAGCGATCCTGGTTGGGATCTCCGTTGAGAGAAATAATGTGAACAAAAGTGCCTGGATTAATAGCTTCAGCGAGCTCTTCGATGCTCTTCATGCCGTCACTGTTAAACTGGTCACCCAAGCCGTGCCAGACGACGATGGGGAGAGGCGTATCAGTCAGGTCATCGTTGGTATGAGCAGGTGCCGCGCGGCTATGGCCAGCAAGAGCTCCTATGGCAAAGCCAAAACGGAGCAAAGGGGAATAAAGCATGTTTTTGAATGTGCAACTATTGATGGCAACGAACGTGAATGATGAAGACTGCTAATAGAGATGAGAAGTCGATGGTGATGAAGATGGAGAGTTAGTTGCCTGGAGTTGAAGACGTCAGGGTCTCTTTAGTTGCCGCGGGTCGCTCATGCATGCGGCGAGCTATGGCCTCCACTTTTCTTGTAGCTGTAAGGAACATGGGGATGAATGTCTTGGCATTGGGAAGGTGGTCCCGCTAGCGATTGAAACGGCAAGACGGTGAACTGGACAAAGAAAGACCCAGCCAGATTCGGAGAAATTTTATATCAACGCCTGGCAAGTACATGCTTTGATACTGCCTCCGATGTAACTGTAAGTAATTAGCAAGAACGAGTCAGCTAGGTCGATTGTCAATGTCACCAAGCGGGTTCCGAAAGAGTGGTGTAGAACCTGACCATTGAAGAAGAAAGGTTACACAATACACGATCGGCGGAAAAAGATCAGCAAGACAGACATGTAGTATTACTCAACAGTTAATATTGTTAGGAATGCAAGTATACAGTTCGTTCTATTCTGGGTTTTTCACCACCATTTCAACGCCCCAACACCGATGCGAATACCATGTTTTTAGTTCTCAATAGCCTTCTTGGCCGATGCCTTTTGCTTTCTCAATCGAGTCTTGCGATCAGAGATTTGCTTGTCAAGCTTATCGTCGTCAGCCTCGGGGACCGCCTTCTGCTTCTTGGCCTTCTTGGTAGGAGCAGGAGCCTCGGCCTCAGAAGCGTTGTCGAGCGACTTGCGCTTCTTGCCAATGTTGGCCTTCTCAGCCTTGGTCGCCTCGTCCTCGGCGATAACATCCTTCTCATCAACCCAGAGCTCGTCGGTCAACCAGATTGGGAGAGCAGCAGTCTCGGGACCCTTGATGTAGATACTCTTCATGTTGTTCCACTTCTGAGGAATCCACTTTGCGATCATACCAGTAACAACAGCGTCGACATTCTCGGCGATCTGTTCGGCGGTCCAACCAGAGTATCCGACCTTGATGGAAGTGTTTGTTGAAGGAGTAAGGCTGACGAAGGCAGAGTTGAGAGCCTTCTTGACCTCCTTGGCAATCTCGGCGGGTGTACCAGCGTTGACCTCGTCCTCATTCTTAACGCGCTTCTGTCGCTTTCCGTCGACCTTGGTGACCTTGGCCTGGAAGTTGACGGGAACCGGCCGCTTCTGGGTTGTCTTGTAAAAGGTCTTGCCGAGAGCCTTGGGTAGTCGGTTGATGATGCGCTCATCACCAAGGAAGATATCGGCTTCGTTGAAGAGTTTCCTCTGGGCCTCGTACTGGCTGTACTTGGCCTTGAGCTTGCCATAGTCAACAACACGGACAATGCGCTTTCGGAGGTCTTCAGGGAACTCGTCAGAGGCAACAATGTTCTTGTAGGCGCGCTGAGGCTCGGCGACGATAAGGCAGATGGTTGTGGACTCGTCGGTGTTGAGCGAGTGAGGAAGGGCGATCTTGCCGGGCTGCAGACGGGCCTTGTCGACGATGTGGCGCTTGGTGGTCAAGTTGAGCCAGACGGGGGTGCTGGCGTTCTCATCGTCGTCGAGGAGGTTGTGCTTGCCAGTCTCTTCCACCTTTTGCTTGGAAGCCTTCTTGATGTGTGACAGAAGAGCCTTTGAAGCCTTGAGGGTCTAGAACGCAATTGTTAGAGCAGCTACAGACAATCATTCTCAATGAATACAAACCTGATCAGGG
This sequence comes from Fusarium tanahbumbuense, assembly GCA_012977735.1. NCBI lineage: Eukaryota > Fungi > Ascomycota > Sordariomycetes > Hypocreales > Nectriaceae > Fusarium > Fusarium tanahbumbuense. The sequence continues at coordinate 94,579 of JAALXH010000031.1, read as the reverse complement.
TCAATCGTGGCGACAGCCTTAGAGCCGGTAGCGACAACTTCTTTTGAGGGCGCCATTATCGCAAAAATATTTGATGTTTGGGTTGCAAAAGTTCTTTGATATGATAGTGGGGGCTCTTTATCAGTAGTCGTAGAGGAAAAATAATTTTTTTCTGCTGGTTGGGCGGTCGGAATATGCAACTCCCGGCCTCCGGTCCAGGGGTTCTCGTTAGCGGCGGGCTAATTGCTAAGGTCCACTTATCCTCTCGGCCGCTTCCTGGCTTACAAAAGATGAGGATTTGAATCCTACAACTACAAATCACACCCGGAGTGTTGTTTGTACCAATTTCGACCTTGAATATTGTCTCATATAAGTATCATCCATCATGAATCTCGAGTTGCAAGATCCCGCCAATAGAAGAGCTTCCTGTGATCAGTGTAGTATGACCGCCCACAATTCCCGCTTACATCCGGGGTCCAGATATGCTGATCAGCCTACAAGGACAAAAGAAGCTTAAATGTGATGGCGGATACCCGTCTTGTGGAAGATGCTCAAGTGTGTCTGAATCTTGCAAATACTCGGCAAAGTTGCCGATGGGAAGACCAAAGAAGCGAAAGCTCCCCTCTGAGAGCGAGGTCCCTGACAGCAGCGCCGCAAGCAGGACGTCACCATCGACTTTGGCTATGAGTATTGGAAGTGAGACTGGAAGTGAAGTCGGTAGGAGAGCAAGCTATGATCACTGTCAGCATATGTCGGATGATACGTCGTTAGACGTAATTTCTCTTGGGTAAGTTGATATCATCAGACCTCGGGGTGTCAGAAGAATTACCTCGGAGAGCATAAGAGACGAAATAATTTGGTCACCTCATGTAAGCTTAGGCTGGCGATAAGGCTGCTTTATTTCTGTAACCTAAAGCAGAGGACAATTCTTCTGACACCCACCTGTTGGGATACCTTGATGACCTATGCTAACTAGATCAGACCAGAGTCAAACGTCGACCCAAAGCTGTTGGCTTTCGAGACGGACCCAGGCCAGCAGACCTGCGCTTGTCTTGCAAATCTATACCTCTCGCTCGAAGAGGTACGGAAAGCAGAAGACCTACCCTTCACATCTCGGTTGTCAGTCTTGCGACAGTTGACCAGCACAGCAGCGGGGATCATTCAGTGTCAAATATGTCCCACCAAGTTTCTCTGGGCGATGCAGAACGCTCAGCTTCTAAATACTTTGATCGTATCTCTTGCGGAAGGATACAAGAAGATTGTCAAATTTGTCGAGGAAGAAACAATACGAGCTCAAGAGGCCAACGAAGCCAAAGTCTTGTGCGTTGCCGAAAACCAAAAGCCCGAGTGGAGTGAAAACACATCGGGATTTCAAATGATCTTAGACCCGGAAGATTGGCAAAGAATTGCCAATAAGGCAATCAAAGCAGAAGTGTTTGGCACAAAATACTCGTCGACTACAACCTTTGTTGCAATGTTGCAATTAATGGAGGATAGGCAAAATGCATGGCACTCAGGTCACGCTCATATACCACCCGGCATAGGTAATCGGATGCCGCATCAAATGCATGAGAAGGAGCCACACTGTGTGTCAGTTGTCAAGCATACAAGGGATATGATAAGTCAGTTGCTATCGGATGTTTGAGCGTGCCTTCCAGAAATGTCAACATATTGGATGAGACAGCTCCTGCCTTCCCAAGAAGCTTTGGACGACCATTCTTAAGGCAAGAGAAAAGCCTTGGGGATCTCTTCAGTCAATCTTCTTCTTCCAACCATCCACTTTCACCACTTTCATCTCTTTGAAACCAACAGTCTTTCAATACTAAACTTCGACCATCGTTTTCCAAATATACAATTGCACAATGCATCTGGAGCCTCAAGAGTCCATGATAGACGGGCAGCGGCGAACAGGCCCAGAGTCATCCGCCATGAACGGATATGACGCAAGAACGAGCAATCCTTCTGTTCCTGTCCCCCTTAATCCCCCTCCCAGCCTATATGAAATCCAGAACATACAGAGACGCCAGGAAGTTCTATCTCGAGCAGTCATACGTGTGCTGAACAGCGACATTGCAAAGATCACTTTTGGAGAGATACTTTCAGGTCTGTTTCTCAACGAGACACGGAACAGCATGCGTGGGCAATTGTCCAAGTTCGCTCCTTATAGCGGTCACACTACTTATAGCGGTTACGGATACTCTGCAGAGGAAGACGCCAGGAGACGTTGGGTTTACTTGGAAACATATTGCACCACAGACAAATTTCGCCCTGACGTGGTGGATCTCTTACTAAGGTCTTACGTAAGTTCCGCTTAAACGTCTAAAGACTGAGCTAACATTAAACGAGGATTATGAAGCATACCTAAAGGTACCAATACATAAAGACATAGCGTTTGGCAACAGCTTGATCTACACGGTTGTGAAGGTTGTTCGCCAGGTGGCTTTCGACCTCTGGGAGATCAGACGAAGGGAACGACCTAATAACGCTCTCGACGATGATTTCGTACATCCCGATCATCGATATCTGAGTGAGACGCTTCATAAATATCCTTGTCATGATGTTTCGCACTGGGCCGAGAGTCGAATCTTTGGCGGAGTCGTCTGGAAAGATGTCAATGGTTTGTGGGTCTTCTCCGACAGAGAGGGATCACCCCGGACGGAATGGATGCCCAATAGGTTCCAGTGGAATCAACTCTTGCTTCATTTTCAAGGGCCGAACCCGAATTGCCCTCTCCCTTTCCAGCCTCCCTCTTCAAGTTAACAAATTCTGTTCTTTGGACCTTTCAACAGTAGTATAACAGCGGGATACAGCGGTATATAAACTTTGGCCCTTGATGGCCTTGAATAAATCAGTTTCTTCACACCTTGCAGTTCGAAACCGTAAAGTTAGGACCCAACATCTTAATACGATCCGACATGCAATCAGTATCAAAATATTCTACCCATCTTATGCTAGCGAACACCAGCAGCTGGGCCACTTTATTTTGGCAGACGGAGCCTGGATGATATCTCTTCCGTTGCTTACCTGCACGTTTCGGATCTGATGAGTCAAGTAGGCTGTGTGATGTGAGTGTCAGATTCAGCTGCAGATTAGCCGCCATATGGCTCAGTATGCATATTATTCGCCGGGCCTCATTTAAGTCTGACCAATTGGTCTTACAATAGATAGTACCACTGAGTAAGTCAATCTAGTCGAATTAGTTATGAACATGGAATGTAATAAGTGTACACATTGAAAGATAATCCTCTCCCATCATTATCCATAGCGATTGCGCCTTTCGCTCGTAAGGAATATCTGAACATCGGAAGAGCCACGTTTGCAAGTTCATGCCTCTCACCCCAATATGGCTGTCTCAGCTTGTCACTCCATGATTTGACGATGCATAGACTGCATAGTGTCGGGAAATGCAGCCAATTGGGAAAAATCGCCTGACTCACGTGCCACAGAGCTGCAGTCAAACACTTGGATTACGAAAAGCCAAGGATTTCAGGCTTAAAATCAGACACACAGGTTAGCGATAGAGCCCTTCAAATCAGAAGCGACAGCCTGTCACACTCACAGCAACTCAACAGCCAACAGTGAGCCAGACTGACCAGTAGGAGCAGAATGCCATGGCCAGTAAAGTCACACTTCCATACACACACCCTAGGAGGCGCAAACTGTACGTGGAGTCAATGTGAATAGTGAAATTGTAGGTAATGGAATGGTCGTGATTCTCAGTGTGATTGTCATGCTCAATATGAATGTGATATTGAGACTGGTTGCCGTTGATTTGATTCCCACTACCAACAGAGACAGCGCCAGAGCTGATGTAGGCTTCGCCTTTGCCAATGACGGGCGCAGTGGATTGTGTTGGCTTGTCGGCGGCTCGAGCCGGAGCGTGATCGTCGTCTAGTGGTGAAGTCATACCCGCAAAAGATGGTGGTTGGGGGCCCGTTCTCGATTCTACTTGGCTCGTGAGAGGTTTCAATGGAGTTTTGATTAGATGATTCTGGAGTGTGTGGGTGTATGGATGCAGCTTGGGGACAGGCGAGGGCTTTGGAGTCACACTTGGTGCAGGGATCTTCCCCGAATGGTTGGTTGGTTGGTTATCTGCATGGCATCAATGATCAGGCTCTACAGTACGTACAGAACGCGGGTATCGATAAGCTGAGAGCCCAATCGAGAGAGTACGTATCATATCACTTATGCAGGACTACTAAAAGGAATGGATGCAGTTTAAAGGCTCACTAGAGACTGGAATCAATATTAAAATTGTGCTTCAAAGTAATGATCCGATTCATTCGGATCCTGAGAGCTCCCTGGAATGATATGATCACTAGAGGCGGCTGGTAGGGCACTGTTGCCAACAGTCTGTTGATCGCACCTATCATATCCATACAACCATCCTGTTGGGGATACATAAAACTGCAGGTGGCCTCGATTTATGCAGCATCAACTAAATACTGGGAAGGTGCAACCATCTCATGAACAACGTGGCGCAGCAAGCAGAACCAACTCGTCGGCCATTCCGAATTGTCTAGGTACTCTGTCTGAATGTTCTCCTAACTGACTTGGACTCTTTGCTACGTACTTGACCCAAGATTCTTATTCCGGAAATCTTTCATGATGGGAATGATGAGGTATGTTTTTCGATATCAAATCGCTTTCGAGATTTCAACTAACCTGTCACAGAAAGTGTAGTTCGGACGACGGCGATAGTTCTAGATGATGCACTGGACCTGATCTTGAAGACTCCCACGTTTCGCGGACGAGCCTTACCGAGCCCAAAGAAACCAGACGAATATCCTCGAGCCCAACATAATACTGAAAGGTTCCCATGAACTCTGGTACACGGTAGGGCTCCTATAGAAACCAGTGCTCGTTCCCCCAACTCAGGCAAGACTCCATATCGAGTGATGAGGGAGAAAACAAAGCCAGCTCTGACCTACAGTTTGTATAGGATCATCGGCCTTGGTTTCTCCCCCACGAGGTATGATGTGAAGATGCAAATATCGACCCCAATCCCCCTTCACCGATTTCCCCCCTTTCGACCTCATCACCTGCAGCCGCCTTGGGACATTATCATATCAGCGTATAAGAGCTTTGTGTCTTCAGCCTTGTCTGTCGTGTCACGCTGCTTCGCCACCCTCTGGGTGTCTAAGGTTCCATCGAGTCTGACACATGAGGCTCTGTCGTTGTCATTTCAGGCTCCCTTCCCAGTGTTTCTATACTGACGACGCCCAAGTATTAGTGTAACCCAAACCACCGGGCCTTCTTTTGCGGTCGCACCTGTCGAGATTTTCACTATTCGAGGTCGTTTCATATGCCACGTTGATGCAGCTTTCGCCATCTTTGCATTCTTACCCACCCCATTGTCGCCGCGGAAAGAGAAAATAACTTCAAAATAGTTATTCACGACCCTTGACTTCTCCTGACCGCTCTTTTCGCGTCAGAGTTTATCGAAAGAAATGTTATCTTGACGGCTGAACCAAGGCGACTATGGCAGAAATCATTGGCGTCGCCGCATCGGCGACCCAGCTGGGCACGGCATGCTTCTCCTTGATAGATGTCTTGAGAAAGATAAAAGGGGGAGCATCGACGCTGAGAAGATATCATGAGCAGCTTCAAGAACTTCAGAGCTTATCTACTTGCATTTCCCAAAACCCCCTCTTACAAACCCCTGAGATAGGGATTCAGACTAGAGCCCTTCTATCACTCATTGACAACAATTGCGTCACCTCCTTGCTTAGCAAAGGAAGACTCCTCCGTACCTGGGGGTTACTATACAAAGAGCAAGATCTTCTTGATATCTTTGTAAGGCTTGAACGACAGAAGAGTACACTCTCTTTGACGATCGAGGAGATACAATCGAAGACACTCTATCAAATCCAAAGTGATATCCACAACATGGCCGGCAAGAAGACTACCTACACCGGAGAAGCTCAACCCGAAGACAAGAATCAGCCGGAGATTCTTGTCGAGAACGGAACCTGTGAGAAGCCATCATTGAACATCCAGATCAGCCCTATTGATCTCCTGTATAATCGAATGGCAGCGGATATCCAGTCTGCTCTGACTTTACAAAACCCGATGCTCTCCCCCTTGAGCCTTGTCAACTCCATCATTGGATCTTCTGCGAATATGAACGAAGGGAAAGATCCCAGTTCTTCTGGTAGACGTGGCCCGCAGTGGAACAACTGTAAGGCAGGCCCGGGCGTTCATCAAGAGAACAGACGAATTTACAAGATTAACGGCAAACTATCTGAAGAGCTTGCTAAGGGTACGCCCAATCCCTGCATTTTCAACCGCCCAGTAAAGGTTGGAAAGGGCAACCAGAACAACTGCAACTATGTCAAGTTTGTGGGAGATGTTACTGGTGCTGTCGAACCTAACATGGATGGTGTGCAATGGATTGATCCTGACTTTCAGGGTTCCGCATCCCAAGAGCAACAGACCGAGATTCTTGGCACTCAGTTTAATGGCATCGTTATCGAGTACGAGGAAGCCCCAAAGACCGATGCTAAGAGAGGATAATTGCCACCATCAATGTTAGGTGGATGACATCCTAGAACTGATGGAGGGATGCTGGGAACATGTGGACTTATTGCGCTTGAGAGAGTTACAGGGTGGTTCTGTTGCCCGTCTGTTTCACATATCACCAGGCTCAGTACCTTGGTAGTTTGAATCTTGTACTAGGCTTAGTCAGGTATGGCGGGATGTTGAACTGGGGTGTTGGATGCATGGAGAAAATATTTAGATAGTTAGATAGTGAGAAAAGTGTTGATTTGCTGAGTTCAAATTGTGGTTATTGTTGTGTTGATTTGACCTGTACATCGGTGACTTACGCCTCAGAAAAACTCAAAAATAGTTAAATAGTTGGTTTGTTGAGTGCGCCTTTGTAGCTTTCGTATCTGCAGGACATAGAATCTCAGCTCGATTATGAGAAGCTGAAGGCTTTGAAAGCCATCATAGGTACGTCGAAGAGTCTGTATTCTCTCATCAAGTTTCGTTGTCTTCAGGTTGTGAAAGGTCATGGAGCTCACGTGACATATCACATGCCTCGAACAAAAAGCCAATTCAACACTATCGCAAGAGCAAATTTGACTTCGTCTTTCATAGCAAAATTGCAGAACAGCCAGGTACCTTTACCAACATGAATTTTCTGAACCCCTTCTCCCGGCAAGGGGCTCAATGGACCCTTGTGGGACGTACATCAGAGTTTCCCGATGTAGATGACGATGCAGGCAACTTAGCAAAGCACCGCGTGTGCAACACAAAATCAATACCAGGATGCAAAGCCTTTCACATCCCCAAAGAGGATGTTTCTTCGTCAAAGGAAGTTGAAATTGGCGATGATGCATTGGGGAAACCACTTACTGACGAAGTGCTCATTTTTCAATACAAAGGAAAATTCCATGCTGTCGACCATGTGAGCAAATATCGACATCTTCGACGTATGTTGACTAACAGAGATAGTCTTGTCCGCATAGTCAGTTCCCTCTTTCCAGAGGCACGCCTTTTGATATTGAGGATTTTGGTATTACGCTGAGTGTGGGCGTTACGTGTCCCAAGCATGATTGGTCTTTTGATCTATTTACGGGCATGTCTGACCGTGGTAGTTACAAGCTTAAGACTTGGGAGGTTCAGCTCAGAGATATCAGGAACGCTGAAACTTCCCAAGTAGGCGAAGAGAATGAGAAGACGACAGACAAAGAAGTTTGGGTGAGGAGAAAGCAGAGGATTGGTTGAATCCTACTCGTGGACAAGATTGCCATACGATACGATCAACAGAATCCTGCCAAAGAAAGCCGTTGCGATACAAAAGCAAACCTTACAAATATCCTGCATTTATATCCCTAAGCCTCGAGACCTTGATATCACTATCTCAAGCTAACCAAACAGGCGGTGCCTTACTACCACTCCTCATCTCTAAAGTAGGTGCCCTCGGCAAGGGTCTAGGTGCCATAACCTCGGAGCTCTCACCCGCGGTTTCCCCTATACCAGGTGTATTATGATATGTACGGGCTGCTTTCTGCTTCTCTGAGACTTCAGGTATAGGAATAAGGGATGCATCAGCCCCTGAGAGCGCTTCTCCGAACAAGCTGAGCTCTTGGTCAAAATCATGTGCCATGCGGCGTGGCTTGCCCCTGGTAGGGTCCTCGATACGCTTTTCGTTATATCGTGTTGTATCACCTTCCCACCAAGCGTCTTCATCTTTTTTGAGCTTTCCAGGAAAGTACTCATCTCTGAGAGGTAGTCCGAGGTTATACGTGGCATGGAAATCCATAATACAATCCATGACCTTTCGGCTTTTGACTTGATCCACGCGGTTCAATGGAAGGTTTCTCATTTCGGGGGTCAACTCTCTAGCCGCAAGCCAGGCATTTTGAAACATCCCTAGGGCCCCAACACCCAGAAGGCACCATGACTCGGGGAATTCGCTTCGAGCGGAAACATTGATGAGCAGAAGAAGCCAGAGCACAGAGAGACAGACACATGATACCTGTGTGATGATGAAACCGACTGGATACCCACGAAACATCCAGATATCTGATCGCTTTGCTTTCCGAAGCATTGTATTTCGACGAGCCATTAGAAAATTGCTGCTGCCTTCTTGTGGTTTAGAAAGCCAGAGAAACTTTTCCCATGGTCTCCCATTGCGGGGTGATTGCGATGCTGCGAGGGACTCTATATCGAGGCAGTTGCCTTGACCGAAAATGACCATTACCTCTCGAGATCCATTTCCCGATGTCATTGCGTACACTTGGTCTGACCTTTGTCTATTTGGCAGCTTCTCCGCTTTCCACTGGGGGAGCAGACCTGTCCACTGCACCAGCAGCGTGCCGGCTCCTGTAATGAGAATGACACTCCATGTGCGATGTACAATGAAAGGGATGAATGCCAGCACAAGCTGAATGATGGTGATACCAAATCCTACGGCATGGACCCAGCTCCATGAGAACTCAGTACGGTCGTTCTTGTTCCATGCAGCTTCAAAGACTGTGATCTTCAAGCCATAGTTACCACCCTCTTCACCGACCTCTTCAGAAGAAACATTTTCTTTGCGAGTTTCTATAGCCTCTAGATCTCGTAGCAAACGACCAAGAACGAAGTTCTTATTCTCTCGAAGATATCCGGATTTGAGATTAAGTACTTTGCATGGATAATCGGGCGTTGCAAGAAGCCGTCCATCGCCAATAATCCCAACGAGTGCAACAAAAGCGTAGGCGACACACCCGAAGGAGAAACAAACCGGAACGTATGGTTTCCCAGTTGCTTGTGAGAAGGCCTTCTGGACGACGTCTCCGCCGAGAACAAAGAGGATTGTTGACACGTCTGATGGATTAACCCATTGAGTGGCAAGCTGGTGACTTGTGGACATCGTAGTAGCAGACAGGAGGGATCGCGATGCAGGAACAAGCTATAATGGTGGCAACGGCGATCGGAAAACCTCGCAAGGATGTGGATGTGTTGCAATAAGACACAGGCAAGAATGAGCTTATTATTATTGACTGCCACGTCAGACACGGATCATAATCAGGCTCGGGAATCAGATAAGTCCGAGCCTTGTGGTACAGTGCGTGGACACGCCGATGTATCTTTTACGTAGCAGGCTGAGGCAAGGGGGTCGGTCATATGGCCATGCAAAAGTCCAATTACAGACACAATGTGAGACTCAGCTCCCAGATGATCTGACGACGCCGGTTATGTCATGGAAATTGAAATTACAACTTGCAGATTCTAGGTAATATGCGAACGAATCGGAAGTCCGGCTTCTACCTTGAGCGTATTGGGCGCTTCAAAGTTAAGACATTTAGCATTGGCGATAAGCTTGCTTAATCATTGTCAGTAGGTACCTTACGTTTAGATTTACGTTGACAACTTGCAACAGTAAGCATGATCTTTGTGTGGAATATTATGTAATATTCCACACAAATGATTCACGAACACAGATGGCTGATCCAGGATTAGGTGAAATGAAGTATAAGGAATCTAAATGCAAAAGGAAATGTCAAAATAGCGACAATGAATCACACGTCTCGTCACCTGTTCGATGTTCGTTCCATAACCCTTCTCACAGCCTGCCGCACTGATGGGTCTTCATTCGCTTCACCCTCCCTTAATTGCCTCTGTATATGGCCCATAAGACCATGATACGCGTCTCCAAACAGGTCTGTTCTACTCTCTATAATGCCTGCGACTCTTTCTCGCATCAGCAAGCATTCTAAAAATCTTTCTTGCTCAACTTCAGCAGCTGTAAGAGGCTCAACGATCTCCTCGTAGATCTCAACCACCTCGGCCAAAGGTTCTGAAAAGGATAGAGCAATGGTTAATAGAGTAAGTAGAGTCTTTACTGTCTGACGATGGCCTGGTCCTGGTCGGCCCCGCTGCATTGTCAAGGTGGCGTCGAGTTCATCCTTGCACTTAAAAACTCGTTCTTTTCGAGGATCAGCCTCTGAAAACAGAAGACTGGCAAGAAGTTGTTCCTGTCTCGTAGCCAAGAAGATAGGATGGTCAGTGTCCAGGCGGATTGGGGGAACACCTGCGTCTGGCTCTTCGATCTTAGAGACGATATCTGGCCCCATAATAAAGTCAAAAGAGGACATCGCCTGGTTGTACTGCTTCTGACGTTGTTCGTCATCCTTTTCTCCCATTGCCATTGACAACAGAACTTCACCCAATCTCAGGGAAGCCAGCAATGGCAGGGAGTGTGATTGTCCGAGTTTAGCTACTCCCAATTCTCGTACTAAATGAAAGGTGTCAAGGGCCAGGTCTAGATCAGCGTTAGGCTCTCTTGACAGAATCTTGGCACAGGTCAATAGTGAGTGCAGGATGTCTGGATGTGGTGCGGGTCTATCATTGTGTTGACTTTCGGATCTATCATGGCTTGCTTTGAACGCTTGTCCAACATGATGCAGTACATCCTTGCCCCTAATAGATTGCCGCACGCTGTTGTTTCCCATGTTTTTCAACCACAGCTTGTCTTTGCCAAACCGCAGGTACAGTTGAAGCTGGTCGTAGAGTGCCGAGAATATGGTCTTCTCGGCAAGTTCAAGCTTCCCCAAATGATACTGGGCTACGGCGAGTTGAGACTGTGTTCGTAGGACGTCGGGATGTCTAGGACCCCAGAGCTGTTCTGCATCGTCTCGGACCTCTGCCAAGATATCTTGAGCCCTCGAATAGTATCCAGTTTCAATATAAAGCTCCCCAAGCTGGCACTTGTATTTTAGTGTTGATGGGTGTTTGTAGCCCAGCTCAGTGCTGGATTCAGCACGGTGACATAAAGAGATGGCATCTTTCAGCGCGGTGACGAATGACCCTTCTTGATACGAGGCTAAAATCAGGATGTGTTCGGCCTCTAATGCGAGGGGATGCGCATTGCCAAGTGTCTCTTCTATCACATCGGCGCACCTTTCACATGTTATTCTTCCCTGCCTGACCCATCCAGTTTCAATCTGAAGAAATGAACACAATAGTGCAGTCTCGATTGTAAGAGGATTTGTTTCTCCGATGCCAAGAATTGAGCCCACAAGTGCTGATTCCAACAAAGACAATGCACACGTGTAATGTCCCCGGAGTACATTGACTCGACATTGATTAAGAATGTTGGAGATCCTGACAGGCTCGGAAGAAGTGACATCCGCGAGTTTGCCGCACCATCCGTCAGCTCTTTTCATTTCGGTATTTATTGTTGTAGAATCAAGATACCCCTGCTGGGCCACGGCAAGAGCTCGGAGTCGGCAGACCGTTGCTGCGAATGCGTAATATCCCTGCTCTTCCTTGAATAGACCCTTCAGTTGCGGATGATCTGGGAGAACAATTTCATACAAGCACTCTTTCATCTTATTGTAGTTGCCCATTCGTGATAATGCGAGAGCATAATTAAGTAGAATAACTCCATGGATGTCAGTGATGTCCGGGTTCGGGTTTGGTGTGACATATTGGCTGAGCTCTTGTCGTAGCTCAGACAGGTCGCTTTCCGCTTTAGCGTAACGACCAAGCATCATGCGAGCGAATGCCAGGCTTGACCTGATTTCCCAGATTGCATTTTTGTGAGGAATTCTCATCGTCAGGCACTGCTGAAACATCGCGAGCGCATGTTCATTATCACCACTTTCCAACCGGGCCTGTGCCTGATCCCTCAAGGCTTTCCACCTGCCCTCACCTTTCTCCGAGTCAGGGGAAGTCTTAGCCGATCGCTTTTTTGATTGTATGAAAGCCCTGAGGTACTCTTCGTATGGCTTTGGCTTTGAAAAGTGTTCTGACGGCATCCCAGATATAGTCACGGTCTCTGACGTGGGAGGAACCAAGCCAAAGCGTCGCCCAAGCATTGGATAGGCAAGATCTACAGTCTCTTGAACGGCTTGTTGAAACATTCGCCAGAATTCCGAGTCACCATAATCAGGGCCAGCAGAGTCCTGCCGAAGGATAGACGCCCAAATCATGGAATTCAAGTCGGGACTTATCTTCTTGAGAACCATGGTATCGAATTCAGTCGTAAGTCTCTTGATGTGTTCGTTAATTCCTTGTTGCCTTTCCTTGTCGATAGCGTGACTGATACCTGGAGTTTCATTCTCCCGAAAGAACAATATGAGCTTAGTGTTAGTGGGTATCCCAAAACGGTATTTTAACGAAACACCTCTGATAAGAACTGAACCAAGACTGTCTGTAAAGATAATGATATGTGGTGGTTTGCTTAGGCGAGATGTCCCCCAGTCTTTCAGCTTTCTTAGCTTTCCCATCTTTCCGTTAATCTTAGAGGTGCCAAGTCGAGGAGATTCCATGAAGCGCTGTAGCCCCAGGATAGTTTCTTCGATAGAGTTATAGTCGTCCTGATATATCTCTCCCTCGTCTAGACTGACATTTGAGAAGAGATAAGAGAATGGAAAGTCACGAAGAAACTTTGCCACCGCATTGGGGAAAGAGGTAAGGAAAGGATTCACCGAGGAATGGATAAAAAGAATCCTGTACTTGTCAATCTTTGATGGTAGCATTTTGCAAAGAAGAGAACCCACTCGAATAGATACTTCGGACCATTCTTTCTGCTTTGGGGTCTTCGAACAGGCGTAGTGGTGGCCGTAAACGGTTCCTTCACTTCAGCGTTTCCATGATAGCGTTTTTCGTTGTACATCGTCGCCGAGTCCATTGATTAGTATGGTTGGTAGATAAGAAGGCCCGATGTCGATGATGGAGCTTGAATGTAAGGTTGTCCTTCGTTTGACGACCTTGGGGATGACAAGAGCTTCATAAGCTCCCGGATGACAGAACGTCTACCAATGCGGCTGAGCCATTTGGGATGGGACGGGAGGGGCGAGATTTGGTCCCGCCCCTTCCCCGAGCTCTCAGCCGCACAAGGAGACTTGGCCAGGTAGGCTGCGGTAGATACTTGCCATTCGCACAGTGTGGTCAGTCCCTGCTATCAAGTAGCAAACTGCACTTAATTGGACGGGTGTTCCGCTGTGGCTTATCTGTTGGCTGCTTGGTTCACCCTGCATTTAGAGGACCTGGTCACAAGGAACCAGTGATTCAGATAATTTGGAAGCCACGGGCGGTTATGTTTGATCAGGCTGAGGAAGGCACGGAATGGGCTGCGCGATGTTGCTCTTTCCTCAATTACTTCATGCCCCGCGCATTCCCTCTGTCTTTGTATGTCACTGACCATTTTACACTTTCTTTTGCACCACTACCCTCTTTCAAGCCACAAACCTCCCCGTTTGACAAAGAAGTTGCAGCTTGTCGCTTGTATCCCCTTTGTTGTGCAATTGTGATACAAACAAGATGCAGCATCTGCGCGACCTCTATTCCGCTAAATGGATGAAAACTGTCACAGTTGGCTATTTTGCTACACTCGATGATTGTGGTTCCACCACATCTTCCAACTGGGGTTATGATGATTTCGTTAATTTCCCAAAAACGCACGGCTTTCGAATTGACGCCAAATACAAACTACATGAGTCTGGGAAGCTAAGGGCCTGCCCTCCACGTGAGCGCCCTCAGCTTGAGCGCCCTGCGTTTTTACAAGCCTGGTTATTTTTTACACTTATCCATTGTGTTGTTCGTACTGATGAGGGGCCACTTCTAACTCACGCCGAGTTAGTCTGTGAAGACCAACTCAGCACTACAGGCCTTCCCAGGGCTTTAAACGATTGGCACAACTACATGCACGAACTTTACCAGACTGACCAAAGCACCGCCATCAGGAGACTTTTGGAAGCAAACCAAATATTGGAACTTGCTAAACAGGTGGTTCTGGCTAACTTGGCAGAAGCTTCACCATACATACCATTACCACGGAATGTTGCTGGTATACCCACCCGGAGCCGGGTACGGGCAGCGGATCCAGCAGATGAACGAGACCTCTGTATAATGGTTCTTGGAGAAACTCTATCAGCTGTGTTGGCGAGACTGATGAAAAAGTGTCATGTCAGACTTCCAGGTTGGGAATTAGATGATGGAGGTGGCTGGGGACCTCCGTCGTACGTCTCAAATGAGATGTCAAGAGATAGATGGTGCCCACGGTCTCAGGCAACTATCAAGGGGCAACTTGGTCGTAACGCAACACTCTTGTACGTTACGTTCTTAGCTCATGGAAGGAATTGGCATAATTGCCATCCTCAGAATGGCCTCCCGAAAACCTGCACTCCTTCTAGATGCGAATTTATTGAGGCCGAGCACGACCTACCTGGGACATACAACCCATCGCATGCCCCAACATGCAAAGAAACCAACGAGAGTTGTACTATGGTTGGTCCAAACGAAGAACTCGTGCTAGACATCCTGAGTCGGGATAATGATTCAAGAACCGGAGTTTTCCCTCTGATGAGGGTCTGCAAGAACGAGTCAACGCAACGGCTAGAAGTAGAGGTAGTGCCATGGGAAAACGGGACCAAAACGCCATTCACGACGGTATCCCATGTTTGGTCTCAGGGATTAGGCAACAGGACACACCGCAAGATTCGTACGTGCCAACTTCATGCTATACAGGATTTGGTTGCAAAGGCCTTTGGCGACACAGGTCCACATCTCTTCTGGCTCGACACATTTGCCATCCCACAAAGGAGTTCAATAGCAAGAAATAACATATTGAAACGAAAGGCCATCGGCCTTATCCATCACATCTTCAATAATGCCCAACACTGCATAATAGTTGATCGTTACGTCATGACAGAGGGAAGGACTTTTGATAGCTGTCGTACGATTGGGGCAGAACTATTGGCAAGTGGGTGGATGATGCGATTATGGACACTCCAAGAGGCATTTGTGAGCGATCAATTGCACATTGCACTATGTGACCATAAAGACTCTCATAAAGCACCACCAAGTTTGAACGACCTTTGGAAAGAAGCGGAAGGAGAAATAGGAGGAGGCGAAGACCAAAAAGTCCTTGTGGCATCGATGTCGGAGATGATGAGGCGCAAAGTGGACCAAAATCTGATGAAGGTGGATTCAGTCGCGTCGCTGACCCAGCAAAGCAACACTGAGCGTGCTATACTGGTCGCGAGTGCATGGAAAGCAGTTCGATATCGAGTAAGTCTTTGGAGAATGGAAGCCGCACGCGAGATGAAGTGGCAATGCTGATAATCTCTCTTTGAGATAGACTACTAGGAATCCTGGTGAAGAGACATTAGCATTGTCTAGTTTGCTTGATATACCTATCTCCCAGGATGGTGATAACAGTACGATATCCCCTGGCACACAAGACGAAAGCGAGAGATTGATGGAGAGATTCTGGGAGACCATGGGCAGAGATCCCACCTTTGGGTCGTCCATCCCGCCTGGCATAATCTTTCTACCTGGAAAGAGGTTAACTTCCGCCGGCTTTCGATGGGCACCTGTAACCTGGATGTCCGGCGAAGTGGAAGCGTATCCATTCCCACTGGATAACCCAAGGTACCCAACCGAACTTACAGGTCGAGGTCTTATTGTCCACTACCCTGGCTTTCTACTTCACCCCACCAAGGATAAGCTTAAGAACATCATCTCGACCAACAAAACAAATTCTTTCGAGTTTTGTGTCAGCAGGGGGTTAGACGAATGGTACAAAGTTATTTCTGCAAGAAAAAGAGGTCTTCAGAATGAACTTGCACGGCCGAGCTTGGACAACAGCAACCATGACCAGTATCCTATCGCCCAGGATCTACTAAACAGACTAGATTCAAAGCCTTCCCTGAGAATCGGTATCGTACTTTCCCGACCGCGACCAGTAGAAGTACAAGGCGAAACTGGACTACTGGTGGAGATTTACGACGAAGCAACCTACCGCTATAAGAACTGTCACCCTGTGAGTCAAGACTCGCTCTTTTACTGCAGGATAATTCGTCGAGTGGAGGTTACCCGGCTGTCCCCAGGATCTCTAGATGGTTCTTTACAAGAAGAAAGTCACGAGGGGTCTCTTGGGAACGATTCAATTTTGAATAGATTTGAGAAATTTGAGCGAGAGAAGGTAGCCGGAGTGCAACTCGACGAAACCCAAGGCTGGTGCGTTGATGGGTTTGCCTGCAGGAAGTCAAAGTTATCGCGAAGCAAAACCGACATTACCAAGCCTCAGCACAAGGGCCCTTTCAGCTCGAACGCGTTCAGTCGTGCCTGGACAGGTACCTTCGGGCTGAGGAGTGCGGATCAGTGAACGGACCTTGCTGTTTTACAAGATTTGAGGACCTTTGCCAGCCTAGGGAGTTTGATACTACTTTTGTTTGACTTTGTTTTAATATGCACCCAGGAGGAGATGTACAGAAAAGGGCGTAATTTGAATGCTGAACAGGCTCGTAGTACAATAATAGAGCTGGTTTGAAACCGAAGAGGAGCCCTTAAGTGTTTTATGCTGCGCATTTGCCCTTCGGATATAAGGGAAACTGATTGTAGTAAGAGGGTAGTGATTCGGATGCAACCATGGTTAGGACCGCGTATATGCACAAGGTCTGGAGCTTTTCTTAAATCCGATGGCTTGTCAGCGCTAGTCCACATTACGTGCTGACAAAGTCGCACTCGGAAAGTCTCTGGCCCCCGTCATGCAAACTGCTCACAAAGCTAAGACCAATTTGACGATGTTGAACCAATCGCATGATGACGCAGCAGCCATGCTATCAGAACCTCTTTGAACTGCCACGTTGAACTGCAATGTCCGTTGGACTACATGAATATATAAAACACTGACCCCTCAACCTCGAAAGCCACCATCTTCCACACTATATTCAATTTCAGTCTCAAGAATGAACAAGATGATCTCAGGTTCACAAGCTCTTGTTGTCGGTGGCACGGGCGGCATTGGCTATGCGATAGCCAAGCGCCTCGCTACATCTCCCAACTACCAATTCTCCTCAATCACCATCGTCGGCCGCACAAAGCCCGCCACAATGCCAGAAAACTTGTCTTTCCGCGCCGTCGATGCAAGCTCCATGAAAGCATTAAAAGATTTCGCACGCGACTTTCGCGCACAGGACCAGAAACTGGATCTTCTCGTCATGACCCAAGGAATCTTAACTATGGCCGGAAGAACGGAAACACCGGAGGGCATTGACAAGAAGATGGCCTTGCACTTCTATGGAAAACAGCTTTTGATTAGAGAACTGGGTCTGATCATGAGTCCTGATGCGAAAGTCATGATCGTCCTGGATGGAAAGAACGGAGATGCGAAAAAGCTCAACTGGGAGGATCTTGACCTAAAGAATACTTTCAGTCTAGCCACGGCCGCCAATCACTGTATCACCATGAACGATGCCATGGTTCAGCACTATGCAGCCACTCAATCTGACGGAAACAAGAGGTTCTTCACGCACGCTTACCCGGGTGTTGTGGATACAGCAACAGCGAAGAACAGCGCCTGGTATTTCCGGGCTTTGTCGAAAGTGGTCTCCACCATTGCGGGATCTACTCCTGATGAATGTGCTGAGCGACTACTAGATGGCATATATGCACGTGCTGAGGAAGAGACAGGGAAAGATGTGTTTTGGAGTAATATTGATAATCATGGGAAGAAGATCGAGGGGAAGAAGGTATGGACTGCGGAGGAGAGGGAGAAGATTGCGAACCATACTTGGAAGACTGTTGACGGTAACTAGAGTAACTCATGTGGAGGGAGATTGATGAAAGGGAAATGAGTCTTCTTTCCAGGATGTAATACAATAATTTGCAATGATAAATGCGAAACCCTTTTTCTTTGATAAGAAACTGACTCCTTGATCAATGATCTCGCTGGCTAATAGTCACTTCTGTCACAAAGACAGATTACTTGCCCCTTTTAGACCAGGGTTTCTCCACCTGGATGAATAACTCGGGATAGGTAGAGAGTCCAGACAGGCGAAGGGAGCTTGGTGATCTCAGAAGACGACAGTACATACACCGAAAGAGCCATACTTCGAGTACGGCATGGGCTCACTCTACGATGCTTAATTGCCGACACATTTACCATGAACGCTTGTTTATTGCACAATCTCCACAAGTCAAAACCCTTCAACATAGAAACACTGCATGTAACGAGAGGGTGATAGCACAATGGCTCTTCCGAGTGGGCCACCGGGAAGGTGGAGGACACCCCGAGAACGCCACTGATATTTGTCGGTGGTATGCTCAATCAGGCAAGGTTCATACCATCAGAAACTTAAACCATGGATCTGGTTGGCCGGATATTGTGCCGGCTGAAGATCTAGATTGATCTGAGCAACAGGAAACATGGGGGAATCCGGGGTAACGCGGAGAAGAGAGGGGGCTGGCCATTTCTTGACGAGTATTTAGTTGACCATGGCCTTTGATACAGAATGCAAGAAACAGCACCCCTAAATGCAACACAATGGTGTCTTTCAAACAGGCCTTCGCTTTGTCTTCACAGGAGGTTGATGCTTCAGCACCCCCTGGCACAATCCAGATCCATCGTGAGTTCAACACCAGACCGAGCGAGTCTGTTCTAACCTTCCATAGGCGAACAAGAAGATGGTCATCACGAGAACATAGTCGTTAGTGGAGATCCCCGCGATCCTCTCAACTTTCCTATATGGCAAAAGATCGCTGCTCTGCTCGTCGCCTCACTGTATGCATTCAGCGCCAACTTTACCAGTGGTGTTATTGCTCCTGCTTTCCAGCTATGGCCAATGATATTTCCAAAGGATCCCAGAAGTCTTTCTGAACTCTCTACCTTAATGGCAGTACGTATCTACCCAAACTAGGTCCCTCAATACTGTCATTGACACGAAGTCCACAGATCAATGTTCTCTTCCTTGGAGCTGCCAACATCTGGTGGGTGCCTATGTCGAACTGGATGGGACGTCGACCTGTCCTTATCCTTGCTACTCTTCTTCTTACCTTCAGTACCCTTTGGTGTGGACTTGCAACTGGATATGATTCTTTACTTGCTGCTAGAGCCTTTCAAGGTATGGGTGGTGCGGCAGCAGACTCTGTCGCTCCCGCTTTGGTTGGTGATATGTTTCCCGTGCACCAACGTGGACGTGCCATGGTATGAAACTCTTACATCATTCAAAGCGTACATCTTGACTGACTTTACCAGGCCGTGTATACCGTCATGCTCGTCGTCGGACCGCTCGCAGGCGGTGTCTCAGGAGGTTACATCGTCTACGAGCAGGGTTGGCAAATGATCTTCTGGATCTGCCTAGCACTTACTGCAGCTTGTGTAGTCGGTGTCATTTTCTTCGTCCCTGAGACTTTATACTCAAGAGAGGCACCCATCGAAGGCGTTCCTGGGCATGAGTCTGAGAAGCAAGCCCAGTTTGGCAACAACGAGCATGTTGAGAACAAGTCGACAGCCACAGTCGGCGAGCAGCAGTACAAGTCATTCACATATATGCAGTCATTGGGCTTTATTAGGCCTCGTGGAAGTCTGCTTAAGCAGTTCATTCAGCCTTGGCGAACACTTGCTCTGCCTGGTACCTGGGTTGTAATGCTTCACTACGCAGGTCTTGTTGGGGGTATCGTGTCGATTTCCACCATCGGCCCTCAAATTGTTGCCAGCCCGCCTTATCTCTGGAAGGCAAACGCAGGACTGATCAACATTGGCGCTCTAATCGGTGGCATTATCGGATATGTCTACACACATATGCTTGCTGACGGCTCGCTCATCAAAAAGGCGAGCAAGAAGCGTCATGGTGTTGCTGAAGCTGAAGATCGTTTGCCGACTCTTTTCTTTCCGCTTTTCGTAGCGACAGGCGGATTACTCGTCTTTGGGTTCTGTGCTCAAAATCCAGGTCCCAAGATGTGGATTGGTTTGCAATTTGGATACGGAATGCTCACGTTTGGTCTGATGCAAGTTCCCTCAGTGGGCTTCAACTACGTAAGTTTTCGCCTCATGACAAAATGACACGTACTAACAAGTATCAGCTTATAGATTCTTACCACTCTTTGGCAGCAGATTGTTTCACAATGGTTACTATTCTTCGTGCAATCATCGCATTTGCGTGGACGTTTTTCGTGGCGGATTGGATTCATCACAAGGGTGCTGCTGAGCCTTTCGGCATCTTCGGATTGTTGATGGGGATCTTTTCTTTGTTGACTGTTCCGCTTTGGATGTTTGGTAAACGAATGAGAATCGCGACTGCGGAAAGGGTCCTTCGTTGGCAGGGATTCTAGGGGATTACTTGGCGGAAGGACCCTGGGAGCCTGTGTTGAGCCTCATACACTGAACCTGGTAGAGGACAGATTTACTGGACTATAGCTTGTGACAATCTTTAATATGAGACCACCTATAGTTGATCAAAAGTCTAACTGCTAGAAGATTCTACATCTATTGTCGGCTAATTCGCTTCATTGAGTGGTAGACCCACCTATTCCGACAATCAACTCAAGAAACAGCCAAGGAGTCTAGAACTCGATCTCTCACCGGAGGAGATCATCTCAGCAATGCAACGATAGGCAGAATATCAACATCAGCTTACGAATCCTTCTGCAATAATAGCGGTTATTGAAACCAACGTCCGGTTAACGGCGTCCCCTCCCCCTCTTTCTTTTCATGCCAAGCCCATAAAAACATGCCAAGGATTTGCTGGCTATTGGATGCTATCCCCAGACCGTACGACTGCCAAGACTTGTGGAGGAGCCATTCTCACCGCACAGCCTCTCCAGGAAGGAAGGACTTCTGTTTCATGGCAACCTGCATGAATTCATGTGTCTGCTTGTAGGTATATTTTGTTTGATGTTTATGTACCTCTGGAGGCCTGATGAGTTTATGCTTCATGTACTATTCCCGAGACAAACATACACGAGAACCAATAGAATAGACCAGTCAGCGTCCCGGCCCATATCATGCAGTGAGGCGGGTCTACAACCGCGCGCTTTCCCGTTTTACAACAGGTACCTCGTCTATGTAAGACAAGCGGAGAAGGAGCTATTCAGGGGTCCAAGTGGACTCTGATGCACTGCAGTCGTGGCAGCTTCACCATCGCTCCTGCGGTCTTGGCTCTCCAGGCAGGGGCGCATGGCTGAGGCCTCTCGTGAATCACTGTCTACTCACCAAAGGCATATATAGACCCTTGAACTTCCCCAGACTTCCTTCCTTCTGCATCAACAACAACAACTCTTCTTCTTCTATCACAAACAAATCACAAACCGCAAAAATGGTCAACTTCCACGAGAGCTCTCAGAACATCTGGCTCGAGGACGGTCACATCCTCCACGCCGAGTGCGGTAACGGCGAGGGTGACTACGTCGAGTCTACTCTTGACCTTGACTACTACATCGGCAACGACGATGGTTCTTTCCAGTGGGGTGGTGAGGGTAAGTCAACTACAACTCTTGATCTTTATTAACGTATACTAATTTGACAACCTTAGGTTTCTCCGGCTCTGCTTCCGAAATCTCCTTCAATATGGAGGGTGATGACGGCGTCCCTATTCTCCGCGCCCACCTTAACCCCTACGAGGGTGACCCCGTTGAGGCCGACGTCAACCTTGCTGAGTGCATTGGTAACGACTGTGGTACTCTCGTCTTCGGTAAGTCTTAGAGGATCTTTAAGGCTCAGCTTGACTAACCTTTAATAGTTTCTCCCTAGAAAGCGATTGTGCTGGAGCCTGGAGTAAGAAACGTGGGTAGAAGCATGAAAACACAATAAATCAAGTAAAACATTTCAAACATACATCCGTCTCCTGCACGAGTGAATGAAGATGTTCCTTTGTTGACAGAGAGAAATCACGTCGATTACACTATTAAACATGGGTATCAAGCATCCATCTTCCTCTTCGCCGAATTCTCCAACTCCGCCATAAGCTGCACCAATTTCTCCGTAAGATGTGGCGTCGACATTCCCGCAAAGTTCCTCCTCACGACCGACATAACAGCCTCCATAACCTTATCAGGTTGACTTAAAGACACGCTCATCATGACTTCACCTTGCCCTTCAATCTCCGAACGCCATCTGATACACGGCTGTCCCTGGCCGAAACCCTTGAATCGTTGCAGCGAGATATTATCTGTGTCGTCAAGATAAACGTTCTGACTCAAGGCACGCGAGTGGTCGGATAGGAGACCATACACCCAGAAGGCTAAGCTTGCGTGGTATAGCATAATGGCCATGGGACCGCGCATGGAACCTCTGGGGGCGTCTTTGGCCATTTGGACGATTTGGGCTGCATGGTAGATCGTGTGACGAGCGGCTTCGCTCGTAGCCCAGTCACGAACCATGGGATATACCGCGCGTGCGCGCTCAGTACCTTCCATACCAGCAAATATTTGGATATCTTCAAATGGCATTTGGAGATGTAGCAGAGACAGTTCAAGACGCATTTGAATCTCAGGGTCTGCCGAAGCCTCTGGTGACAAACTGAGTTTCAAATGCCCAATCAATTTGATCAACTCATCTTTCCGCATCTCAGTAACGAGGGTATTCCATCGTCGTGGCTTTGATCGCTGCAGGGAGGCGATTTGGAGATACTCCCAGCAGATAGTCCACGTGCACGCCAAGACGGCTAAGATCGCCACGTAGGCATCTACCGAGCCGTCATAATTGTTCAGGACGTCAGGGTCATCAATGACATCGGCCACGTAGAGTGGTTCGCTGTTCTCACGCGTGGCCATTAATGAGCTCCACTGCTCTGGGGATGGGGCATTCCACAAGTCTGCATGTCCAGGCAACGGTAGTAGAACTTCAGCGTACGAGACTGAGGGGCTGACCATGAGTGCCATGGAAGCGTTCGCATCGTGAGAGAGCATTCGCATGGCCAATCTCTTGAAAGATTCGTCTTCAACCCACTTCAGCCACTCCTCTCGTGATGCCTGGCGTGGTCCAGAAGGTTTGTGATCAGAGTATGCAGACCTCTTGAACTTGCCAGCACGTCGCATCATAGTAAGAACAGGATGAAAGAAGCTCTCTGCGATCTCAACCTTTCTGGGAAGACCACTCCAGATTCCCATTTCGAGAATGATTTGGAAGGCTTGGGTCAGTTGAAGATCCCGCACCAGAGAGTTGTCGCGTTCCCACTATGCAATTGTTAGCTTCATAATGAACAATAGATTGATTTAAACTTACATGTTTGGCCACAGACATCCGGAGACACTCTTGAATAGCATAGCCAAGTTTCGATAAGGCAGGATCAGAAGTCAAGACTGCTCCACAAGCAGCCATGGCAGCGACTAACTCGGGTCTTTTCTCATTGGGATTGAGAGATGCCGCGTGAATGAAAGCAGTAGCATGCGAGACAGGTGATGTGAGATAATACTGAAGCAGTGTATCCAGTAGCTCGGCAGAAGGAAATGAAGCAACTGCTTTGGACAAGTGATCTGAGCGACAACTGCTAACAACCATCATTAGAATTCTGTCTCTTGCAGGACCTTCCAACTTGGCACAAGTGACCCTCGTGTTCAAGTCCAAAGCGACGCCGGACTCAGGTGAAGGATAAGCAGAGTCCGTAGCAGGAAGGGCAAGATTATGTTCCTCAGCACCAGCATGGTCCTTGGCGTTTGGTCTGAACTTCCAATGGGAGTTCTGAAAGGCTTCAGTGCACATGGCAGCTGGTTCGCCAGGGTCGGTATGCGAAGCGGCACGCGGTGTTTGAGCGCCTCGTGGTGTTGGTTGGATACTTCTTATCTCGAAGGGGATAGTGGTGTTATACGAATCGAGAAATCGAAGGTCTATATCGTCGAGCTCATTGTAGGAGAACATATCAACATCGTTGGCTTGGGTTGAGCCCCATCCGCCTGAGAGGAGGTTGAGGTCAGGGAATTGGAAGAAGAGAGGGTCTGTCGCAGGATTTAGGGATGGGTCTTGGTTATCGTCAGCTTGGGAAGATAAGTAGGAGGATCCGTAAGGCATACCGAGATTGTGGAAAAGACTTTGCGTTGTCTGAGGCGTCAAGATATCCAGCGACTGCTGACCCATGACCGACGAAGCAGAGGTAGACCCGATACTATTCTGCTCTGGAAACCCAGCCATTGAGGATGATCCATTATCTTGTGAGAACATCGAGTCATCCTGTTGTTGGTCCTTAGAAGAGGCATACTCTGCATCCAACTCCATGGGATCATTCCACTTGCACTCAATGCCTTTCTCTTGACATCGCCGACAAGGTTTCTCGTCACTACAACGCAAATGATTCGACGAACAAGCTTTACAAGCTTTGCCTACCCTTCCCGGCATGAACCGGGGTTGGTCTGACACGGTGCTGTCCCCAGCTTGAGAGCCATGCCCAGCAACATGTCTCTTGAGCAGGTCCCTACGATAAGAGGTTAGTCAGCGCTATGCAGCATTTTGCAGGAGACTAACGGTCTTGTGAAAGCCTTCGGGCAGACATGGCACTTGTAAGGTTTGGTCTGGGTATCTATGATGCGTGTCAACCAACCAATCATTCAACTACCGAAGGCCAAGATCAAAGATGGTGAGACCTACGGGACCGCACGTGACGGGCTAGATGATCAAGACGCTTGTAATTCTTCTTGCACGAACCGCATTGGAACATGCCCGGTTGAGTCGTTGTCGACATGGCTTTAGTCTGGTTGGAAGTGGAGAGGAGCAGAGATTCGGGACGTGGAGGAGAAGGAGGGAAAATGCAGGGGAAATCGTGGTTTTTTCCTCGGGTCGGATATATCACGATATCCGGGGTAACATCAAGGGGAAAAGGCCTGGACCCTGGGATCGTGCGGGGGTGGCGCGTGTCTCGGGTCAGTAGGAGGAGCTATGGATGCTAAGGCGGCAGTTGCGAGGGTGGTCGGGCAGTCCCCCACATCCCGATGATTTATTAGTCCTTGCTGATTATCCACCCTACAGTTGCATCTGACTGACAGTCAATTGATATAGATATCAACCATTCTGAACCAAATATGGGTAAGTTTTGGTAATTCACAATCATAATCTGGCTAACATGATGAAAGCCGATCTAGCACCAGTTCATTTCTTCTCCCATGGCTCGACCATGATGCTGGGGGAGGAATCCGACTCAGCCGATTACTGGAAGAAAGCCGGAGACCAAGCCCTGGCAAACAAGATCAAAGGAGTAATCATGATGGTATGTATGTCCCGACATATTTGCAACCGCAACTGACAAACAAATTAGGGCGCGCATTGGGACGCCGAAGGAGATCGCATGGAAGTCGCCATGAATCCCAAACCAGGCAAATCCCCAGTTGCATATGTCCACCCATCAAAATACGTCGATTACGAACTCGTTCCCGATCTACCAACCGGTGAAAAGTGTATTTCGCTTCTTAAAAACGCCGGCTTCAACGTCTCAGCCAATCTAAACTTTGAATGGATCCACGATACATACCTTATTCTCATTCGCATGTTTCCCAACGGCTGCCCGCCCACAACGCTCATCTCTATGAACGCGCGCTTTGATCCACACTACCACATGCGCGTCGGCGCCACCCTTCGATGCCTCCGAAAAGAAGGTTATCTGATAATTGGTTCTGGCGGCGCGGTGCACAATTTATACCGTAATATTTGGGCGCCGATTGTTTACTACTCGGATAATTTTGCGCAGGAGAAGCCGCCTGAGTCGTGGGCTTTGGAGTTTCGTCAGGCGGTTGAGGATGTGATCAAGAACAACAGTGGACCAAGACTGAGAAGGGCTATGACGAGATTGATGAAGCATCCTTGCTATCGGGATGCGCATGGTACGGACGATCACTTTATGTCGGCCATGTTCGTGGCCGGTGCTGCTGGGGATGAGGAGGATGAGGGTATCTACGGAGAGCTCAAGGCTGAGGATTGGGAGTTGACCAATATGTGCAATAGTCAGTTTACTTTTGGGACTTGGCCTAGGACACTGGGTGTAGCTGCTGCATAGGATGTTAAGTCGATAGTTCCAGGATCCCCTTGATTTTAGCACACAAGAACAACATTACAGTATATATGAAGATTCTTTTTTTACTAAGGCTATGATAAAGTTTCCGAGTGACATGAAGATAGAAGAGGATGGTTAAAGTAAAGAAAAACATTCACCTGGTCTTGAAACATGTCCATTGCAGCCTAATTTACACACAGAAGATGTACGGGTAAATAAATATGTATTAAGAATATTAGACTATATCAGGAGTATTACTCGTTTCCTTAGCTTCCTCATTCAATTTGATCGATCAAAACAGCGTTTATAAATTTAGCTGGAGATCTGCCTTCTGTTAGTTTAAACTCTTGTAGGTATTTGAAATATTTGAACTCACCTCAATGATGGCAGGGCCAGCAGCGACGGTGTCGTCAGAGACAGCCTCGTTACAGCCAGTAAGGACAACATAGGTCTGTCCAGCAAAACCCTCGGGGATCTCAACAGAGAAACCACCATCGACGGGCTTGGCCTCAACGAAGGTAGGTCCAGTGACAGCGATGAAGGCAGCGTAGACCTTCTGGCCATCAGCAGCCTTGACGGTGGTACCAGGGGTCATGAGAGTGACAGTGTCACCAGTCATGATGGTGGCCTTGTCGGAGGTAGCAGTCAGGGCGGGGAAAGCCTTGACTGGGAGGGCAGGGTTGGACTTGGGGCATGAGGTGATGAAGCCCGAGGCCAGAGAGTAGACCTCGTTGTAGGTCAAGGGAGCGTCGAAGGGCTGGGCGAAGGGGACCTGCTTGTTACCCGCGCGGATGTAGGCGGAGTGACGGGCCTCGACAGTGAGGATGGAGCCAGCTGCTGTGAGGTATGTCTTGCTCATGATATCGGCGGCGGCACCGAGGTAAGCTGAGACACCGACACCCTCGAGAATGGAGGCGGTAGCAAGGAATGACTTGACGTCTGTGACACCGAAGGAGTAGGAGCACTTCTCAACGGGTGTGACACCAGCAGCTATACAAGTCAGTAAGATTTCAATTATCAGAACATCACAAGTGCTTACCCTTAAGAGCCTTGGTGAGGAAGTCAACGTGAGCAGACTCATCGCTAGAGACAGTCTTGATGTTGTTGTAGAAAGTAGAGTCGTAACCAGCGTCGGCAAAGTCCTTCTCAGTGAAGTTGGAGAGACCCTGCATGTAGAACTGGTTCTCGAGATGCTCGAGGGTGAGAGCATAGTTGAGGATGACACCGTCGTTGAGACCGGAGTCGCGCTTCTGGATAGCGGGAGCAGCGGCGGCGAGGCCAGCGGCAGCGACAGTGAGGGATGTAGAGAAGTACATGTTGATTAATGTGTAAGGTAAGGTAGTAGATACTAGAGGTAGGTAGTAATTGAGGTTTAATAGATGAGGTGAAGAGGAATGAATGATGTTGAGGTGAAGAGACTCTGGTATTGGTGATAGATGTAGACCTTTTTATCTAAACTTCTCAAGAAGTCATCCAGTATATTCTAACTACGATCCCCATCACTTTGAAGTTAGTCTCTTTGCTGTATGGACGTGCCATGTCTTCAGGCAGAATTGCTTCATTTCCCCATGATTCAGTTAACAACCATCAATTCCTCTCTCGGCATCTTCCACATCCGTCCCGATCTTTCCGAAACATGCAATCTTAATTGACCCTTACTAAAAAGTGCCGTCCCAGCCCTAACGGCGGCTCTCCGCAAAACAAAACAACTCATAGTTAATTGCCGGATCGAAACGTCATTACCTCCCAGAATGTTTGTAGCACTGCCAAATTGGGTCTGTGCAATATGATCGCCAGGGCGCCCCTCCCGGAAACTCTGAACCCGTTCTCTGCTAGTGTTGAAAATGTCAATTGTGATTTGTTTAGTGATTGTCTAGTGTTAACGATGATCAGTATGTCTGGACGTGATAGTGGAGCTCGGATGGTAGACTTTCCGTGGGCTAGGACTGATGGAGTGTTAGTGTATGTCTTGTAAGACACCATTCGGGATATGCACCATCCGGCCACGATAGTGAGATTGGGAATGCTGATCTGGGGTAACTAGGTCAATAAATTTCAAGAAAAACGTGTCTTTGGGTTGGATTGGGTTGCGATAGTAAAGTGATGGATTCAACATGTTGGGTAATTATTCCGTGGCCGAAAGCTATCGGACGGACCATTTGTTACCCGTGGAAGTAATGCGATCGGAGGATTGCAATAGGAGAAGGTCATGTGTGTCATTTGATAAGCATTTCCAGTTAAATGATTGTTTGTACCTATTGATATTCTAGACTCTTAATTACAATACTCGCCCTTATCTTGACCACCTTCAACGCTCTTTGTTATTCTACAACAATCCAGTCACTCACTCCTTGCGCACTCATTTTAAAAACGATACCCAAAGCAAACATGAAGTTTTACGTCGCTGCAAGCCTTGCATGTAAGAAGAGATTACTCTCAGACATCCACCAGAGTCCAAGCTAACATCTCATAGTCCTTTCAGGAGCCTATGCTGCTGACTCTGCATCAACAACAATCACTTGCAGCAGTTGCCCTTCGGCCGTCACGACCCCCGATATGGTCACTCGTTCCGACCCTCCCAAGGTCTCATGCACCGGCAAGCCCTTGATGGTTATGTCCAATACCGAGGGTGGCTCTGGCGCAGCCATGCCTACTGGATCTGGCGCCGGGTCTGGACCTGCTTCTACCCCTGGGGCTCAGGTTCCTGTGTCTGGAGCTAGTGGCAACAAGATTGGAGGCGCCGGTATGGCTGTGGCCGCTGCTGTTGCTGCTGTTTATATGCTTTAGAGTTCACGATTTGTCTTTTAGACGATAGAGATTGGAGGAAGAATTGTTGGGGATTAATATCAGACCGTTGGACTACGTCTTGGAAAGCTATACCATGTATATACACAAGCTCTAATGCACTTCTTGGAATATGATCTTTTTATCTTTTTCTTGGAATGGAGGATCTGTTTTATTTTTCTAAGTAACTTCTGATACTATCTAGTTGGGAATCACAGGAAGCGTAACGTAATTCTGCTGTCTGGGACCGAAATGGATGTGGTTCTGACCCTGGAAAATCTCGGGCGATCTATATCAACGTTAGCAATATTCATCACAAAGTCTTCAGAGTAAACTTGCCGATCAACAGTATCATTGTGCTGGAAAATACCAGATCCCTGGGTATCGCCTGATGAAATCTCAAAAACAAGCTTACCACCCTTATCAACGACAACATTCGTAGGCCAGATCTCAACATCAACGGCATAGACCTCACCCTGTATTACAGGAAGAACATCTTTGCTAGTATAGTTGCGATGAGGAAGCCACTCGCGATGCTTGGGATGTTCTTGGTCAACCTTGCGCATCGAAACACGCAGCCAGCCTTTTGTTACGGGTACAGGATCGCCTGCTGTGCCAGTGTAGAAGACTTCTTGGCCGGAGGGGTCGATGTGGCGGATTGTGACGAAGAGATCGATGTCGCTGGGTGTAGGGCCTGATGGGTCGGGGGAGACGGAGACGTTGAGGTGGGCAACGATGTGGCCTGTGATTTCTGTCTCTGCTTCGAATGCGGGTGTCGAGAACTGTAGGACTTCCTGGTTTTCCAGTGTGCCAAGGGCCTTGTAGGATAGCTTCTTGCGCTCTGTTGTAGGCTGATCCCAGCTGAGCCCTTGCTCCGGTGTGAGGAAGAGCTTCTTGTACTGTGTACTAGCGAGAGGCCATTGGCTCTCTTCTCGACGAGGATACGCCTTCTCCTTCTCCGCATCGTTGAAGCCGACGTTGCCCTTTCGCAGAACAAGACTTACAGGCGCAACCTTGCCTTCTTGCGACCAACCGACTCGGTCGTCATCCTTCAGGAACGCATCAAGGAAGCTTCGCTGAATCTCCACTTCTTCTTCGTAATAAAAGGGGAGATCGTGACGGCCGGTGATAAGACGGAGATACTTGAACTTGGATCCAGCGTGGGTGTAACCCTCGATGTTGCCGCGAAGATGGAGAAGGATACCACCCCAGTTTCCTACTGAGAGGAGAGGAACTTCGATATCACCCATATCGTACTCCTTGGACGCATAGTAAGCGTCATCTCGGAACCGATTGGCCTGACTGTCAATCGTTTGGTCCTGTCGGTTCTTCTCAAGTTCTTCCTCAGATAAATCACCCTCGATAGTATCAGGTCCCCAATTTCTCGCCTTTCTACCAGGTCGACCATACTGATTCGTGATAACCTGTCGGTTCCACCAGAACTTGATAAATGCATTCGACAGAATACCTCCGTGACGACATCTGTCCCTGTAGTAATCCGACATGCCCTCCCAAGGCACGATGGCACTCAAACCCTTAGGCTTTCGCGCCGCTACACGCCATTGGCTGCCGGCGTAGTAGCTGATACCTAGGAGACCAACTTTACCAGTTGACCAAGGTTGCTCAGCGGCCCATTCGACTACATCGAAGAAGGCTTCACTGGTGCCGCGGGACATGGTGTCGAGCTTGCCTGTTGATTGGCCGAGACCACGCTCGTCGGCTCGGACGATGGCGTAGCCGTTCTTTGTCCAGAAGGCTGGGTCTGGAGTTTCCCATGCTGAGTGCTCTGACTTGTGCTGGGGGTTCACTTCGCTGAAGGACTTGGGATGGAAGCTAAGATTGTTAGTTGAGCTTTTGGTAGAGATTGTGATAAACATACTTTTGGTAGGAAATGTCCTTTCCATAAGGTCCGTATGTGACGAGAACGGGAACCTTGTCAACGCCCTTGGGGCGATACACGTTCAAACGAACAAGTCCATCGCCAGCCTTGAGAGGAACAGTGGCATTCTGCTCAAAGATGTAAGGAAATGATTCTTCATCCACAGTGTGGATATCTTCCTTGATAGGGTTAGGCATTGTGATGATGATAGTATGGGGGAGATGAGAGGGCCTTGTCACAAGAAAAGATCATACCTGAGATGATATTCATAGCCATTTTGATGCAATTCCTAGTGGATATCTTCCCCTCAACCGCACTATTATCCGATGTCGATATTCCCCGAGTCGTTCGGTTGACTCCAATCCAATTTGGGGTGGAGGGTTCCGAGCCTGTGGTGTTTCGGTTACGTGGGGCCGAGACCCGAAGGCGGGCGGATAACTGGAGGAAATATTGTCCGTGGGATGACACTTTGATGGTGGGTAATAGTGGATGAATTAGATATTAAGTAGGCAGTCAATGATACTCAAAGATTGCGCTTGAAGTTGTCATCATTATTTGCCAAGCAAATTATTTGTAGCAATCATGACAGACACAGCGAAACCTTTGAACGTGTTGATTGTTGGAGCGGGTGAGTACAGGGATCAACTAAACTCAATTGCGGCTAGTCAGTTAACCTCGTCAAGGTATCGGTGGACTCACCGCGGCACTTGGCCTGCGTAAACAAGGTCACCATGTAACGGTACGCAAAGTCTATTCTACCAATACGACCAGTTAACTCACAATCTTTAGTTATTCGAGCGATCGCAATTGGCAAGGGAAGTCGGTGCTGCTATTCATCTTGCACCAAATTGCCATGGTATCCTTCGAAGACTCGGGGTTTACCCTGAGACCTTTGGTGCCAACCCTGTTGAAGGAGTAAGCGACTGTATGCTCTTGTAGAAGGAACATGGGTGACTGACTGATTTAGATCTGCGAACATACTGCTACAGGCGAGACCAAGTTTGACATGAATTTGACCGGACCTCTATCAATTTGGGAAAACGTGAGTTTCCTTCTTTTCAGTATTTGTACATCTACTGAATATTCCCCAGCCTTGGGTGTTGTCTCATCGTGTCCGTCTTCACGAAGAGCTCAAGCGCTTAGCCACCGCTACCGAAGGAGCGGGCACACCAGCCATCCTGAGGACCTCCAGCCCAGTCATCGATGTTGACCCGTCAACAGCGACAGTCAAGTTCGAAGACGGCACGTCAGTCTCTGGAGATCTCGTTCTCGGTGCCGATGGTGTCAGCGTAAGTTAGACCAAACCGCCAGTCCTAAATATTACTAACAAATTCCAGTCAATAACTCGAGTTATCGTTGCAGAATCAGATATCAAGCCTTTCGGCTCAGGAAAGAGCGCTTTCAGATTCTTAGTTTCTCACGATGTCATCCGCAAAAACGAAACAACGAAGGTCTTCACCGAACGCACAGGATTTATGACGATGTGGATGGGCGATGATCGCAGGTTGATCATGTATCCTTGCTCGAACAACACATTCATGAACTTTGTCGCTATTCATCCTAGCGAGCTTTCTGTTGGGGCAAACAAGGGCGCTGGTAAGTTCCATGTGTACTATCTCGGAAGTGCTTTTGACTGATTTTTGAAATAGGCTGGGGTCACGGTGGCAGTAAGGAGTTGCTTCGAGAGGTGTACAAGGACTTTGAGCCGAGAGTCCAAGCACTTCTGGAGCTTGTGGAGGCCGATGAATTGAAGCTTTGGACTCTCTTGGATATGGACCGAATTCCAACCTGGCATAAGGAAAAGCTGGTTCTTCTCGGAGATGCCGCTCACCCATTCTTACCCCGTAAGTCAATCTAAACATGCTCTAGGGATGTTATTAACAATTTCAACTTCAGATCAAGGGCAAGGTGGAGGCATCGCCATCGAAGACGCAGCCTCACTAGCAGCCTTACTACCCCTCGGCACGACACCGGATGATATTCCATCCCGACTATCACTTTACGAGAAGGTTCGAGATGAGAGAGCCCACAAGGTTCAAGAGTTTACTAGGATGGCGGGTGAGGATCTCCACGGAGAGAAACGCGCCAAGTTCAACAGTAAGTAACCAATATCTTTCTTCAGATCATGACTGACAATTATCTAGTCTACCAATTCCTCAATTATAATTTCGAACACGACGAGTGGCACAATTCTACCAAGGAACTCAAGGATCATTTATACGCCCAAAACAAGAACCTTCACTGGAAGTCGCCACTATCTTTTGGTCCCGTACCAAGTCCTCGACAGGATATCCTCGGCCGTCGCCACGACGGTGCAAACTCAACATTTACCACCTACTCCGTTCGCTTCAAATCTTCAGCAACATATCTCAAAACTCTCTTTCCCACACGCCAATTCAGCTTCTTCAAGACCGGGACCGTCGCAGAAGCTACCTTCGCGTGCACTGAGTTGAACGGTATGAAGTGGCTCGGTGGTGGCGGATACAGATACTTCGGTCTCTGGATTCATGGCGTGCAGTATGAGAAGAAAGATGGAAGTAAGATTTATGGGTCATTCTTGGCTGTTCTTCTGGAGAATCTGGCGGACCCTATCATTTCGGGCAGGGAAGAGCTCGGCATGCCGAAGTTGTATTGTGAGATTGACGTTGAAGAGAAAGAAGCTGCTACAAATATCCAATGTAGTTGGCGGGGAACTAAGTTTGTGGATATCTCTATCAACAATATCGCCGAATCCAATGACCATACAAACGGTACCAACGGCGCACCCAAGCCATCAGGACCACCAGGTGCTCCCCCACCACCGGAAGAGCAAGGCCAACTCATCTACCGCTATGTCCCTTCCGTGGGTAACCCGGGTGTTCCTGACGCGGCCTACCCTGTGTTTATCGAGGATGGTTTGGAAAGCACTCCTCGAAAGGTTGAGAAGACTTTGTTTGGAAGTGGCGCAGAGTTGAGTTTGGCTGCTGGTACATGGGATAGCCTGCCGACTCTCAATCATATCGCTACTGGTCTTTCGGAGATCCCTGTGTACGGAGTTGTAAAGAGTAAGGTCGAAAGTGGAAGGGGTGTGGATGATATTTCCCATGCGAAGAGAGTTGAGTAGTGTAACGATTCCAATGAATTGTGTGTTCAGTATAAGAATATAAATATTATACTCAATACTATATCTGTATAAAAGCTACTTTCTAGCTCTACTTAAATAAAGAGTTGCTATAGCAAACGATTAGTAGGACTCTACAAGATCTTGATGCTGACTCTCATCCTAGGAAAGGCACAGCCGGCCTTCCTAGGCACAGGGCTTCTTGCTAGGTCTCTTCTTCTTCAATTCTTCGATCTTTATAGAGGGAATTTAACTTCTACCCTCCGGTGGCTCTGCGAGGCCTCCTTAAGCGGGGGGGCAACCCGATCCGTCACCTACGGCTCCGGAAAGGAAAGAAGGTCCTGCAATAGTTTTATTTTCATAAGGAAGGTTAGTATAGGGCTAATTCTAGCTAATTGCTGAATGATCTAAGGGCTCTGACCAATTGCCGAACGACTTCGTCGTAAGTGTTCTTGCGATCAAGCGTAGAATAGAGAAGCAAATCCGGAAGGCACTTCCAACCACTTCGTTCATGTCATTGCTTTAGGCCCGGCTTTGCCTGATAATCAGACAGTGGCTCCTTCTTGATTAGACTCCCCCCGCGTTTACGCAGAGGTACCTACAAAGATTGAAAACCCTTGCCTTCCATCAGGAAAGCTCTTCCTCCACTTCTTCACCATTCATCGTTCTCTCCGGTGCACGCACCCAAGACACCACACACACCCTGCCAAGCTAGCCACCCACGCTGATATTTCGCATTCATCATCTTTCTCCTAGCGTCATCCAACCTGCTTTTCTCAATGGCAAGCCTACAAGCCCGGAGCTAATGGAAGGAATTGCGAGGTCCCTCTTGAGTGTTCAAGAGCATCTCTCTACTGTCGAGTCGGACCTCGCCAAGAAAGAACTTTTCCTCCACTTCTTCCCTCCATCAACATCGCACACCACACCAGAAACAGAACACGCCCTCCTTCGAAGACCAATCACGAGACACAATATACCGCCAACTGTACACTCGTACACAGTAAATATTATTTGATCCTTCACTTAGCATCCACTTATTTCTCCTAGCGTCATCCAAGATGGCCTCAGGGTGTCATAAGAATTGGACCGCAAGAGCATAAGAGACGAAACAATTTGATCAGTTTATGCCAGCTTAGGCTAGCATTTAGGCCAGTTTATTTCTATAGCCTAAGTCTTGGAGGACTTTTCTCCTGACATCCACATGAATGGCAAGCCCGGAACCCATGAGTCGGATTGAGAAGTCCGTTTTGAGCTGCCAAGAGCACCTCTCGACCGTTGAATCAGATATCTCTCGAATTCAAGATGATATCGCAACCATGAAAAAGAAGGTCGACGACTTGACCATGTCTGTCCGAGCTCTCAGCGCCACTGTCGGAACTCCCACCAACGCTGTCGGCATCATCGGACACGATCTCGCCAGCTTCAAGCAGGCCACTGTCGCCGAATTCATTCAGCTGAACAAAAATATTGATCAGAATCAGCAGGCTCTGATTGATGCCATCGATCGAAGCCAGCAGACTTTGAACAACAAACTCGACGCGTTTGTTGGGCAAACCTGCCAACTGATTGGTAACTAAATGAACTGCCGTCAAATTTGATCATCTTTTGCTGTCGGTATGTTTTAACTTTAGTATACATACTAATTATTGTTTTACTAATCATTCTGTTTAGACTTTACATTACCCCCAGTTAATTTAAAGAAGTGGCTATGGACAAAGCCACCAGCTACGCAGCAGCTTGAAAAGTTACAAAAAGCACATATATTCTTCAAGATGAATCTTCCTTTCATGCGCGACTCTTCACCGTCAATTTTGCTATTGATTGGCTTGTGACAACAGGTCATACGAAACTAGCGATCCAGAAATCCATTCATACAGTGAGTTGAACATCCATTTCAATTCCACAGCAGTAAGCTAATTCAGGATACCATAAAGCACTTGATTATAGTGTCAACATAGGAAAGTCTATCACCAGAAGCCTTCATCACGAATTACTCGGGTGTCGCTGCATGCTACGAGCCCATCGGACAATTGGTCGCCAGGAGCAGAAGAGACGAACTAATTTGGTCACTCTATGCTAGCTTAGGCCGTCTCTTAGGCCACTTTATTATAATAGCCTAAGCCTTAGAGGAGAATTCCTTGGCTGCCCAACTTTATCTCCCTGACTTCCGTTGATCCACCAGCGCACAAAAACCACAAGCGCGGAAAGTTCAGCAACGCGCGGTTGAAGAAGAAGAATGCGGAGGGGCACACAACATTAAAGGAGTGGGGCGAAGCACAATGCGAAGACTCAATGCGAAGAAGTCAAAGAAGAGTCCTGAGGAAAAGCAGAAGCAACGTCGAGCAACGACCAAGAAGAAAGCGCAGTTTGCACATGAGAAGAACGAGAAGGATCAACTCGATCAAATATTGAAGACCGACGATCATGTTTGTCGACCAGCGGTATCGAATGCGTTGAAGAAGTGGTTTGCTGACAACGCACCAAAGATTCCAGCTGAAATGTTGGATTCGTTTCTAGACGCCTGCGAATAAATCAATGAGAGCACCATGGACATGAAGAACCCCAGCAACCACGCACTTTGGAAGAAGGCGGTTACATAATCCGAACTGGACTTCGACTGGGCTGCATGGATCGTTCTTAGAACCACCTATTATGACCATATTGCCAAGTCCACTATGCCGGAGGATATTAAATTCAAGGCTGGGCTTATGACAAACAAAGCTGCCATGAAGATCCAGTAAAGATACGACTGCGAAAACATCTTCACTGCTGAGTTGCCTAATGACATCTCGGCCCCTCGCCCACCCGAGTGGGGAGAAGTTCACAAGAAGCCTTCCAAGGACAGCGATGCTGTTGGAAGGCCAAGACGTTATTGTCAGCCTCGAATGCTAAAAAGGAAGGCTGTACTAGACATACCTGATGATGGAGAAGACCAAGCCAACAAGCGTCATCAGCCTAACGAAGATCAAGTCAAGAAGCCTCCTGAGTCCGTTACAGAACAAGCCATGTTGCAGGCTACCAAAGATGATTCAGGTACCAATGAGGAGCTGGAAGGGATACTGCGCAATCACTTGAAAGAATTAAATGCACATGGATACGAAGTCGTAAAGAAAGATGATCGCGCTTACCCTCCACAAGTATCTCAAGCCAAGTTTGACGAATGGGCGACAGTTTTCACGAACGCAATTGAATCATATATCCGAGCCAAGGTTTCGGAAGCTACAGGCATCATCAAAAGCGAAAACAAAAACCTAATGGAAAGGCTGGATGCATTGGAAGAAAAGGTCAGACGCTTGACAAGCGACTAACTGATAAATCACACCGGTATTCTTTGGACGGGACGTTAATGATGCAACGGTTATTCAAGAGATAACTGTGGACAAGCAGTATATTTTGGGAGAGGTAATCATGGATTACACGGTTACTGCATTGGAATTGACTGCAGATCCATGGGACCACGGATACAGGAGCAGATAATATGATGGGCTCGCCTTTGAACAGAGATCGTGATCCCGAATAGCTGCGCCAAAGAATAGAATCAGATGTTCGGATCATGGGGACCACAGATTTATGAACTATCTTGATAATTTTAGGAAAAGCATGTCCTAAACTTTAGACTTCCAATTCATAAAAGTGGCCTAAAGACTTTCCTAAACTGTCATGAAGCAACCTGACATTTAGTCATGTTCCCCGAAATCGCCAATGATGATTTCTAGTAAGCTCGGGCGGGAGTAAGTTGGCCAATACACTCCCCGAATCCAACTCCTTCTCCCGCAACAGCTGTTATCCTAACAACATCCCCATCCTGAAGATAACCCCTCGTCGACCCATCGCTCAGCGTAACAGGCTTACTTCCACCCTCAGTAGTCTCAAGCATACAACCTCTACTCGTCTCATCCGATCCACTAACTGTGCCCGTGGCAAGGATATCTCCGGTTCTAAGAGCACTGCCAGAACTGACTGAATGAGCGATCATTTGCTGGGGAGTCCAGTAGAGAGCTTCGACAGGACATGTGCCTAGGGTTGTGGCGGTTGAGTTTGCGAGAAGCTCGACTCTCATAGTGATAGAAAAGGTGGAAGGGTTTGGATGTTGCAGGTACGATGCTGAGAGGGTTTGTTGGGCTGGAGAGCGTGTACGGTAGGGGTCTAGAGCATCAACAGTGATGATCCATGGTGAGATGGATGTTCCTAGACTTTTGCCGTTGAAAGGACCGAGAGGGCTCATCTCGAAACCCTGAATGTCGCGAGCTACATATTGTCAGCAAAGGTCTATATATACAGATGACATGCCACTTGCCACTCCAATCATTCAGAATAACAAAACCAAAGATAAGCTCCTCGGCGTCCTTTGCATTTAATCTCTGCTTCATGCCCAAAGGCTTTCCAATAACAGCGGCAAGCTCAACTTCATAATCAACCTTTTGGGAAGGTCCATAGATGATAGAGCCGTCCGCAGGGTTACGGAACTGACCGTAAGGACGCTCAATATCTGTGCCTGAAGTGACGATTGAGCTGGTGCGACCTTGGTAGCCGACGGGGAAGTGGAAGAAGCCTGGTGGTGGGTGTGGGTTGTTGACAACGATACGACCTGCGTTGATGACATGGTCTAATGAACAGGAGAAATCTTTCTAAAGTTAGTAACCGGCTTGCGAATGGGAGGGGATGTGGTCTTACCGGCGAAGTCTTTGATTTCCATGGGCAAGTGCATTGTTACAGCATTAATGTCTTCTTTGCTACCCGCCGGGAAGTCATCGAGTCCACCTTTCTGGTACGCTGACTGGATTTGGCTTCGAACATTCTGATGTACACTCTTGGGTAGAGCTGCGAAGGCGTTCAGGGTTGACTGGCCAAGAACACCAGCTGTCAGACCCTCAACATCCTTGAACAGCTCGTTTACCAGATCTTGGAGGAAGATCACTGTGTTTCCCAATCTGGTAACAGCTTGAGGCTCCTTGTGAGTTTCAGATGAAGCGATTCCGAAAGGAATGTTCTTTTCTGAGAAGTGGTTGGAGAAATCTGCTGTAACCATTGTGAATGTTATCTTGAGACCAATTTGAAGTTTGATAAAATCAAAAATCGAATAAAGCGGTAAAGAATAAGATGGAGCGTCGACTAAATGCGATATAATACCTTAACATCAAATAACGGCCGGTGCTATCCTCGGACTCTATTTCCGACCCCGCGAAGGGTCGTCGCATAGCCAAGTGGGCGATCGGATGCAGGAGAGAAGTCGCCGAATTGGAGATCCTCCACATCCCGAGTCACCATCCCGGGAAATGACCGGATATAAGGTGTCATGAAACAACAAGATAAAATGGTGAGAGACAAATTGTCTATTTCACTCAGTTCAATATTCAGTACCGCCAAAATCAAATCACCCTATCATCAAGTTCACAATAGAATCACAAAACAAAACAAATTATCACAATGGCTCTTGAAGGCAAACTCAGACAAACACAACGCTTCATCACAACACACAATGAAGAAGGCAAAGCGATAGTCGACACAACAATCGACTCCAACGCTCCCTTCTACGCCCTCCCCAACAAAGAAGCCCATTTCGCCCTGGGCTACGCAACAAAGCAATTCCCCGCCGACCTGTCAACAGACGTGGCCTCCTACCAAGACTTCTTGAACAATGCCCCGGGCCTGAGCGTCTCAACAGGCACAGTTTTGAGATATGTAGACATGTGCCCAGGCCACATGTCACCCATGCACCGCACTGTCAGTATGGATTATGGTGTTGTGTTGGAGGGTGAGGTGGAACTTATTTTGGACTCGGGCGATAAGAGGGTGCTTAAGCGGGGAGATGTATGTGTTCAGAGGGCTACTATGCATGCGTGGAGGAATTGTAGTGAGACGGAATGGGCGAGAATGCTGTATGTGCTTCTGCCGTCTACTAAGCCAGTTATCGACGGCAAGGAGATGGGTGAAGATTATGGCAACATGGTTGGTGTCAAGGCTTCTGAGTAGATAGTTTATAGAAAAGATTCAAGTTTTAAAGCCTTCATTGTACCATCCTTCCAACTGGCACCAGGCGACTTACTGAAATATTATACGCGACTCTTTATTTTCAATGGTCCCTCGTACTAGATCACCTGATTATTGGATAATTTCTATACTCAGACGACTTTGATACCATTACAAATTTTAAAAATTATGCTTAAATCAGCCCATGTTGCCCAATTCATGAATAGCGCCGGTCTTGCAAATAAGATTGTAGGTTGTGGCAACAGACCAATATTTGTTATATAGAAACAAAGGTACCTAGCTATTTATTCAAAACGAAAACCAAACATCCCAAGCAAAAGTCGATATAATGCGGTCCTCTAGAACTCTCCGCCAATAGGATACTTCCAAACCTTATCCGTAAACCTCCCAACAGAAGCCCTCCAAGTCTGCGCCACACCCTACACCAAAAGTCAGCCAGGTCCATCAGATTATGCTCTCATATGTCCACTTACGGCATTAAAATTCAATCCTCTAAACATAGCAGTGATAAAGAAAAGCTCTGGTGTACTCGTATAGACTCTCACGCCATTGATGTGCTCTGGATCGCGGTTAAGCGGTCTGTACGAAGGAACACGACGATGGGGCAGGTCAAACTCGGGGTGATCCAGTGAGTTTGAGGGTGAGTGAGACGCTGGTGTTTCTTCACGCGATTGAGAATGGTGAAGCTCGTAGTCCCGGAGGACGGCGCTGTGGAAAGAGCCGTTCTGGGTGTGAGTTTGTGTTGTTGTGGTCGACATCTTGGATGGTGATGGTGGAAAGAATTGGTGATGGAGTCAATCAAGACCTTTTGGTATTATGGAATGACCTGAAATCCAATTCTAGGCCCCTTGCTTACTTTACCAGGCGGAAGGCCCGGAGTCGGCAGTTCAAGTTCACGGTGACCTCCACTCGGGATGTGGAGGAGGACGACATTCCCAATCCCAAAACACCCGAACCGATGGACAATCCGGGGACCCCGGATCGACTTGGACTTTCCTCTTCTGAGAAGTGGGCGTCAAAAAGGGTCTTTGAATTAATTACTCACGATAACTAAACAAATACTTGATGCCCTCTATCCACCACATTGCAAAGACAAGATAGGTGAAGACAAACTTCTACAATGGCAAAACAATTCTCCGCAATCCGCTCAGCGGCAATCGACGGCCGTCTCCAAAACCCAATCTACCGCAAGGACCAACTGCGCTTCCTCCACAGCACTCTAGCGGATAATGCTTCTTCAATCCAAGATGCCATCACCAAAGATTCAAAAAATCAGACTTCAGAAGTGAAAGTCGAGTATTGTCTCACTCTGCAAACCATCGCGGATGCGTATAATTCTATCAACCCTGATCAGCAGCTTGATGACGAATATGCTGTGAAGAAAGGACAGGATGATCTAACGGCTCGGGAACCGGTTGGTGTGGTAGTCATTGAACCGGCTGCTCATGCTTGGTTTCATGGATTGATTTCTGCATTGGCTGTGGCTATTGCGGCGGGAAACTGTGTTATTGTTCAGGTAAGTTCACGGTATGATAGGGAGAAGGCGCGGTACTGATTATGATAGTCCGAGAATTCTCTACGAGAAACACCAAAGCTGGTGCTGGATCTCATCCAAAAGTCCCTAGACAGAGATATCTTCGCCACATCAACCCAACCTTTCACCCCAGAAGACCTCAACACACCTCACATTCTTATCTCTCAAAACGGCTCAACGGGCCCTATTCTTCGAAATCATCTGGTTTCAGACCCCAAAGCTCCCGTGATAGCTTTTGTCGAGCGAGACGCAGATATTGTCTCCGCCGCACAAGCTTTGGTATCAGCACGCTTCAGCCTACAAGGCAAAGCACCCTACGCACCTGACGTCGTGCTTGTTAACGAGTGGGTCAAGAAGGATCTGCTGAAAGCTCTTGTGCAGAAGACCACTGAGGTCCTTGCGGCACCGGCAAAGGCGAGGTCTGTGAAGACGGGGCTGAGTAGAGAGGTTGAGAAGGACGATAGTGTGCACGTTGTTCTTTCCGGGTCTAACGGCGTCATTCTCGATGTTCAAAACAGGTATGATTTGAAACTCTCAAAATACTGATTCTTGCTAACTGTTTAGATCATCGAATTTATTAAAACAGAAGGTCGAGGAGACTACTTTGATTGTTCACTCTGTCACGAGTATGGATGATGCTATTGATGCCTCCAGAGAGTAAGCTGCTTGGGATCCTTTTTGTACTTGCGGTTCTAATTCTGTCTAGTATTGGTTCTTTGGCCGCCGCTTATGTCTTCACGACACCCTCAATGGCAAAGTACACATGTCAGTTCCTCGACACCGCAGTCAGCTACGTCAACCAAATTCCTACACAACTCCTCTGTACGTCCTCAAACCACTTTC
This sequence comes from Fusarium tanahbumbuense, assembly GCA_012977735.1. Classification (NCBI taxonomy): domain Eukaryota; kingdom Fungi; phylum Ascomycota; class Sordariomycetes; order Hypocreales; family Nectriaceae; genus Fusarium; species Fusarium tanahbumbuense. Next base: position 52,271 of record JAALXH010000031.1, on the reverse strand, counting down.
CCTCTATCAAATTTATCTAACACCTCCAGACTCTCCCATCGCACCAGCTGGCTCCCCTCCTCAAGCCAACACAAACGCCATATACACCGAAGACCTCTTCTCCCGACCCAAGCCGAAGTATCTCACCAAATCAAGCACAGATGAGAAGTTGACTAAGATTCTTGGCACTTCGACTGCGGCTGATCTGAGAGCGTTGGAGGTGGAAGCTACGAAGAGACTTCCTGAGATGAAGCGACGTCTGAAGGGCACGCAGCTCGGTTTCTTTGAACAGGGTATCGTCACGAGTTTGGTGTTTGTGTTGACGACACTTGTCTCCGGGACAGGATTACTTGGTTATTATGGAATACGATATTGGCGATCTTGAAGGGGGGATTTTAGCTTTTTACGTAATCTCAGTATAGATTTCCCATTGTATTTTAGCCATTTCGAGTACGTACTGGGTTGACCAAATCAAGTCCATCGTCGAAAGCCATTTCCCTTTGCAATCGCGGTCTATCTCACCCATTTTCCGTACTTGGATATTCAAGGCCTCGCTGTATGGATACATCGTAGCAAAGCCTCAAAGTGAGGTATGACCGAAGGTCCTATGACTCTGTAGCCGCCAACAGATTTCTACTTTGTTTTCCTCTCAGAGATTACGCGCTCAACTGTGATTCAGATAAACACTCCATATGCACCAGGTTCAGTACCCGAATATGCAGGCTGTCAGAAACTCCCCAGCAATCATCTTGTGATCAGCATCACTTTCGTAATTTACAAACCCGACACGTGGTTATTTGCATGCGAATATGCAACCACTCTGAATAGTCCGAATCAGAGATACGAGAGCATCATGAATGGCAGAAATAGTGCGTATAAGCGACGGCTCTTGGTCACATGGGGATTCCTAGTAGCTGAAGTGAACGGAGCGGTCTCCGCGACTCTTTCCTCTATAAGTATGCGTGCTATGTCCTTGGACGGGAGCACCTTTCTCTCGACATCTAAATATACTTCCAAGATGTTTTTCCTCTGGATCCTCACAGCCTGTATTCTCGCATGGCGACTATAGGTCTCCTACAGCCACCTTTCCAAAATTCCAAAAGGTATCCCTTGGTCAAATGGTCGTTTCACACCTTATCTTCTCGCTCAAGTCTCTGCCATATGGAACTGCCCTAAATATACCAACGAAGCCTATCAAAAGGTAAATCTCACCCAGAAGCCTCCACTCCTTGAAGTCACAATACCTCTAGTATAGCAAAAATGGTCTTATCTGCGCCTTCACATGGCCCTTCAGTCGCCCTGAAATCCTCCTTCCTCATACTCACATCAACTGGATCATTTCGCAGAGCGACAAGATCTTAAGTCCAACTCCTCTCCAACATGAAATAACTGGTGTCAAGTACTCATTCTGGGATGGGTCCATGGAGAAAGACTTCGTGGCGTACGATATTCTTCACGTCAAGTTAAAGCGGCGTCTTCCACAGATGGTACCAATGCTGATGGAGGAACTGGCTTTTTCTGTAGATGAGGCATTTGAATTTGGTACAGAGTGGAAAGAGGTGAGGGCTTGTCTTCCTGTTCGGAGAGTTATCTTAAAAGTCAGTACGTTGATGGTATTCGGCGGCTCGCTAAGTAAGTTCCCTCGTTGGCTTTATTCAAAAAACGCATAACTGACAGGTAGATAGACGACAACGAAGACCTTCTGGACAACCTGTCAAAGTTCTCGTCTGCAGTCGTACCGAGCGCCTTAGTCCTGTCCTTCTTCCCACCCTTTCTACAACCAATCTTATCTCAGCTTACTTCATTCTTCAATCGAATATATATGAAAAGAGCCCTCAAGACAGTCAGGCCAGAAATCGAACGAAGAATCACAGCAATGGATACAGGTAACGTCGAAGATGTCCCACAAGACAATGTCTTGACCTGGCATATCGAACAGGCATTACGCAAGAAGGAGCCTCGCCAAGGGTTAGAAGATGTGATAGCCTGCCGTGTCTTTGCGACCATGTTTGCAGCTTTGGAGTCTACGACGTTAACCATAACACACACGCTCTTCAACCTTTGTGCAATTGATCCAGCGGAAGGAGTTTGGAATGCCTTGGAAGAAGAGGGCCGTTCTGCATTCTCTGACAAGGTGGACCAATCCACTGTGAACAGTCTCAAGTTTGCAGACAGCGCTATCAAGGAGACACTCCGGCTACATACATCCATAAAAGCCCTTGGAGTCCAGGTCATGCAGCCTGTTGGTTTAGATCTCGAAGGTTACGACATTCATCTCCCCCAAGGCTCACGCGTCAGTGTTCCCGTTTGGGGTATTCACCACGATGAGGATATCTATCCTGCTGCTCACAACTACGAAGCCTTTCGCTTTGTCCAGGACGGTGAGAGCGAGGACTCGCTAGTTTCGCCTTCTGAGAATTATCTCTCTTTTGGACTAGGAAAGCACTCTTACCCTGGAAGAGACTTTGCCGCTATCGCGATGAAGCTGTTTTTGGCGTATCTGGCTGTACATTATGATGTGGAGGCAGTTCATGAGAGGCCTGTCTTTGTTAGTATAGGACATTTCCCCATACCCCCGGTAAGGGGAAAATTATTGGTACGAAGGAAGAAAAGTATCGGACAAGATTGATCCCAGCACAGACTCGCTGGGCTTGGCAAGTTCGTTAGATAATAGCATATAGAAGTATTTTAAGAAAATACAAAGCTGCCTGTTTTGACAAGGGAATATCGATGATGAAGCATCGCCGCTTTATGGAGGGTAGCTCAGGCTCTCCTTAGGTTGGGCTGAGGTGATGCTTACCCTTAGCTCAGACGACCTGCCTAAGCCACTAGAATTTCCTTCCTGCGTAAGCCCAGGGTGCTCGGTACCATCACCCTTTTATTCTAGTCCTATACGCGCAGTGAAATTAGACCGAATTCCCCGATAGGCTTTACGCGGACACTCGTAATGATGCACAGAGTGAATGTGATCGTGGGCAGTAACTGGCATGCCCACGAACCGAGATGGATGCAGCCCGACGCGACTTGTGGCCTACGCGAGAACAAGAGAGAACATGCTCAAGCTTGTGCTGCGACACCTAGCATTACAAGGGAAGAGAACTTCAAATTACTAAACAGATGAAGCGGTGCATGATTTTCCAAGAATTTTGGCAATAGCTAATTGCATTCAAGCGAAATTTTCAACCACTATAGTAATTCCCTGATATCTACATGCATGTCCAATTCTTGGAGCCTGAGATCTGCCACGACTTATGCATAAGGTACTTGCTATAGATATCATACCTACGCAATATTGACCGAGAAAGACTAGCATCCTTTCTCCCGAATCATATGCCGATAATTGCTATCAGGGTTGAAGCTTGTCAGGCTTCAGTAACGACAGATTGAGTGAGAAATAGGACTGTGTGGTTCCAACATTGCATAGCTGCGTCAAGTCACGAAACAGGTTGCGATTTCTTGTTTTTTGCAGTTTTCAACAGGTAGTAAAGGTCATCGAGGCAATCATCCAATGTTATCATCCCCCTCAACTGCTCAACATGTAATGGCGCATCCCCGAATCCGTATGCGTCATTCTCGCATCGATATCTGACGGCAGGCATGTGAATAACAATCAAAACTCGCAATTTCAAGCTGCGTGCTTGGCGACGTGGCGCAATTTCTCACGGATGACAAACACGGCATATTTATTTGGATCATCTGAGCAAAACACATTTGTCCTTTTGTCGACCAGGTGATTAGACGTCAGTTCTGGTTCGCAAATGTGGCATTCACGATAACCATTAATAAAGCCAGTTACACATCGGTCAGACCGCTATGAGCTTATGCGCTTATGCCTAGCCTGCTTTGCTATTGTTGCAGAACCTATTTCAAGCCTCGTTGCAAATGCGTTCACCCTCTACTAATTGATCAGGAGTACCCATGCTAAATTTCCAGACTTCCACAATTGTGGAAAGCCCATATTTTTCCAATTGGCTAGTGTCAAAAGTGGTGGCACTACCCGCTTAGCCCCATGCCGGTCAGTCCCCTGTTATTGGATAGGTCATCTACCTTGTGCAGCCTATTGTGTGGTATGGACACAGCACAGCTGTGTCTTGAGATAAGGCTCCCTGCAAAATACCTACTCATTTATAGATCCAGCTGGAGAATTGATTCATTCATGCGCCGACCATGACTATGTCAATTCTTGCTGTTTCCGTAAAGCGGCTCAAGGCCTTCTTCAAAATGTTTCTTCGCCGTTGTTGCCCTTCATCAATGCCAATTCGGCAACCAAAGCCCTCCTCTCAAACCCAGAGCAATACTGTGATGACACAGTCAACCGTCAGCAAATTACCGGAAACCCTGGGTTCTCGCCACCTTGACCGTCCCTCAAGTCTCTTAGGAGCCACCAGAGGAGTCAAACGGACCAGAGCTAACCAATGCCGATCTTATGTCGGCAGTCAACCGGATACACTACTACAGGGTTGTGTCACACCCCTATCCCCAAAATATGGGGCCAACTGTGATTCACCATCTTCAAGCGATCAGTCTGAAGGTGAAAGCATCGACCTTTGGGAACAAGGCCAGTGCCTGACTGATGTGCTTGAGGATCGGAGACACAAGATAAAGACACAAGCACTCAAGCTCTTTGAGAAGTGGAGAGCAGAAACAAAATACATTGCACCCCGGGAGGATAGACTGCCCCCTCGAAAAAGGTGCAAAAGATCATCTACACGGTCGATTTGCACACAATCAGAAGATGAAGGTGACATCAGCGATGAGGAGCTGGTAGTTGTCTCTCAACCCGCTCGCACAAAATTATTCCTTCATCTTGCTTGCCCGTTTCAGATCTTCGCGCCAGACGAATATCAAAAGTGTCTGCTCAAGGATGATCTACAATCTATTGAGAAACTAAATGAACACCTCTTTCAATACCATTCACGCCCAATTCACTGCTTGATCTGCTACAAGACCTTCGACACGCTGATCCAACGTGATGACCACGTACTGAGCGAAACGTGCCAGAAGCGCGATGTAGGTCCTGAATATGGTCTCGATGAGAGCCAGAAGTCAAAGTTGATTCGAGGAGACTCTTGGCACCTCGGCGAAAGGAGACGGTGGTATCGTCATTGGTCTGTCATATTCCCTGGATCAAAGAACCCGCCCTCTCCGTATCTGGATCGAGGCTTGGGGTTGAGTATCTCCATGATGCGGGATTTCTGGGAGTTAAATGGGTCTCAATGTGTCTCTGATTGTCTTGAGCACGAGGAGTTGACAGATGACCAGGGTGAGAGTGTTCGGCGTGTTTTGTACGAGCTAGCACTCGAGGATTTACTGGGTGAGATGATACAGGAGGATGATGATCTTGTCTGTCTGAATGAAGACTAGGTCGATCAAGAGAGCTCTATCAAGGAGGCTCACACTAGGCTATTTGTTTCGCAGCAAGCCAGAAATATATTAGCCTGGCTTCTTGAAATCCAGCATGCATCATGGATTCCTAAGACTCGTCAACAGCATATTCCTATACGGTTGTTTCTCACCTTCCCAGTCTCTTGCGAATCCAGAATTGAATTAGGCCAGCAGCTCAAGTAACTTGCTGACATCTAACCGTTTAGTCGAGGGGGGCTTGTACAAGACCCTTTTGCCGACAGTGCTCGTTCTTCCGCCCCGCATTGCGAAACCGTTGTGGTTGTTTCGTGGTTTGAGACTGAGAAGAGTTTTGATTCTTGAGTGGGGGTAGATGAAATTCTTATCTAACCCGGAAGTAAGTTGGCTTGCTATTCGAGTAATCTTGTAGGGGGATTGGATAGAAATCGCAGGAATTAATTGGAAGAGATTGTGCAAGATGCGAAAAGTATAAATGATAAAGACTTTGAGTGGGTTGCCTCGGTAATCTTACGAGGACCATATAAGGATAGTTACGATAATATGGAAATCAAAGCAATCGTCTAGCCTCCGGGGGAGGGTAATCCAATCCGTTGCCTAAAGCTCCGAAAGGGAAGTTGGCAATGGCTTCAATCTGGCCAATCAAAGAGGAAGGACCCTATGGGCCTAAAGACACCGATGGCTGAAGAGGATTTTGCTAACGTGAAACGTGCGGCACTCATTATAGAGATGCAAAGCTGGGTGGCATTTCCAATCACCATGCTCATGCAAATTGGCCTACAACAGTAGCTTTGGGTAATAAGACGTCTTTTCTTATGAGAAGTAAACCAAATTTCAATCTAAACTCCAAACACAAATCTATCCCACGCTCGCTAGAGCTCTAAAGTAAAAGCAGACCGTTCTAGCCATTCAAACTCCCCATTCTTATTTCTCCGTGCGACCATATAAGCATCAACTCATGAGGCATCAGTTATGCATTGCCAATTAGTCATCAAACCATTACATGAATAGATCATAAACCATACCTCTGCTTAGTCTTGATAACCATTATTGCTCTACCATGGAAAGCCATCGCTCGAGCCATTGTTCATGGGGAAACCATTGCTTTCAAGAAAAGGGAAGCCAGGCACATCAGCACCACTGGGGTTGGACGCAGAGAATCCAGTGCCATCGAAGCCGGCATCAGTGACGTCATAAAGGGAAGAGTTGTTTATGGCTTGGGATGCTGGCCGGGTCTCTGATGCTACAGGTTCGGGCGCTGTGTGAAAAGGCACAGGATGGCGAGTTCCAATAGCCGCCGCCGGAGGTGACATCTGAGTGCTGTGCTGGGTGTGCAGAGCGAAGGCTGGAGTATTATCGAAAGGAGCACCATAGTAATTGGAAGGCTCTTGTGTCTGGGTATTGGTTTGGGGGGCTGGTGGGGGAACGACTCGAGGAGTGGGGGCAAAGAATGCGGGGGCAGAAGGGTTTTGGTACAGTTGATGTGATGGTGGATAGGCTTGGGGAACGGCGGGAAAGGCAGAGGGGTCAAAGACAGTGGGAACGACAGCACCATTGAATGGCTGTTGTGACATCTGCTGCTGGAACATCTGCCGTTCGGGCATCTGCCTCAGTGGAACCTCCAAACGGGTATCTGTGCTTGTCTGTGGTTCGGCCCCAGAAGACCCTGGGTAAAGTCCATTCAAGGCATGGTTCACGGTCGCATCAATCTCGTTTTCACTGAGAAAGAAGTGGGAAAGGCAATCTTGAAGAGCGTGGCGGATGATCTCTTCGCCCTGCGAGCGAGGAACAAGTGTCTCAACTTCAACCTCTGGTAGAACAGTCTCTGTCTCAACCACAGCCTCTTGACCAGGAAGAGCAAAGTATGGTGATTTTGGTAGAGGTTTGTTTGGCAAGCACACTTTCCACATAGCCTCCCACTTAGCTATGTCGCCAGCCGCTTGGTTTCGCGCATCATTAAGTTGCTTAAACTCTGCAGGTAGCAGCATCCCGGTCTGTTCGCTCGTCTGAGGTGTTTGACATGGCAGATGCTGTCGGAGATTGGCCTCAGCGGTAGTGCCAAAAAATTCCACGCGACATGTTGTGCAGTAGAGAGCGACTTCTTCTTCTGCTTCAGCATTGCCTACGAGTTCAACGTTGTCTGTAGGTTCAGCGGTGTCCGCGTGTTTGGCGTTGGCAGTCTTCTGCTTGACCTCTCGCAGCAGATGACGTCGTCCAATGTGTTGGGAGACATCGGAGGGGCGTTTCGGTCGGACACTACTACAGCGATTGTACCGGACCGGATCGAACTTGTGGAAGGGACATGCGAAAAAGGGCTCTTTCTGGGGGCCACTGTGCGGGAGTGGGACCGGGTACCTGTGGCCGTCCGGTGGTTGCTTTCCACCGCTTCCTCCGCCGTTTCCCCCGCCGTTTTTCTTCCCGTCTCCGCCTCCGCCTCCGGTATTTTGGGATCCTCGACCTTGTTTCTGTTTCTTCTCTTCACGGCTTCCTTGATCGGGGTTATCTGTATGGCGTTTCTGGCTGGACCCATGGCTTTTGTGGCCATCATTGCTTACCAGGTCCAACTCCAATTTGATCCTCTGTGCAATTCTGTTGATGGACCTCCAGATAGCTGGTTCAGAGTCGACTGTCACCACTTGGTGATCCCCGTCAATTCTAGGGTAGCCGGTGTCGCTGTGAACCACCTCGCCATAATCAAAGCTATCGCTGCTCTCCGATGGAGTTGAGGAGCTTCTTTTTGAAGCTAGAGTAGTTTCAGAGTTATGCGAGGACTTTTGTTTGAAAAGATGCAATAGCCGTTTGGGTAACCTTCTGTGCGAGGCCGGTGGTGCAAAGGATTCCCGGTGTGGGGCTTTGTGGCGGCGGAACTTTGCATAAAATGTGGTATACATAATACAATGAGCGATTGGTTTCAAGGAGAATGAGAATAACTTAAAAGTTCAATATGTTTTGTGTATGTAAAACTGAAGATAAACAGAAGATAAAATGCGGATGTTGACTGAATGGGGGCAAAGGGTTTGTTAACAAAATGAACTGAATGGCTCCCAAAGCTCTTCAAGGGAAACATGTCAATGCGAGTACTTATTAACAAGGCAATTTTCTGCCTACTACACAATTGCGACAAGGCTGTTTTTGTGACTTGCAAAATAAATCAGGCTCTGCAGTAGGCGCTCGCCCAGTTCGCCCGCGCGGGTGGTGTGGGAGTCACCCAGAAGTTTACAGACATTCCCCTGACTTGACACGGAAGCGATAATTAAGCTGATGACTAGTATTTTGACGGTTCCTCAGGTTTGAAAAGAAAAAAGTTCCATTGTGGTGCACGTGTTGATATATCAGCAATAACCTCGCAAACAAATACCGGGCATCAGCATCGAAGCAAATGGCGAGAACGTGCGATCCATTGTTGGACTTGAGAGACCATTTCGTTGGGTATTTCTCCTACACATCTGTGGAAGCTGAAGACGCCCTGCAGATCTTCAGCCCCATCCCCATCAACCTCATTCGCTGGGTTTCCGCCATGGGAGAGTCGTAGAACCAACCAGCAGCTCTGTAGGCCGCCACTTACAGTCTTCGTTTCAGTCAAACCTCTGGGCGTCTGCGTTGGTTCGCAATCGTGTAGTTCAGTCAAGTCCAGCATGGCTGTGCTATTTATCGACTTTGCTCAAATGTGCGAACTACGATTCCACGGTCGTGAACAGTACTGTGGCTAGCCACAATTGTGAGGATGCGATGGACGCAGTCGTGGAAGATGAAGAGTCAAGCATATTATATATTTCGCTTTCAAAGTCCCGCATTCCAGTGAATTACACAACTAGAGATCTATCTACACCACCACCTATATCACAATGTCCGATTCAATTAACACGTCAAAGAGGTTGGTTCATTGTCCGCATTTCAAAGACTGTACGCTAAAGTTATTGCACCTACAGCTTTTCAAGCCAATCGCACACGAGTCAGCCATACAATGACCGTACGCAAGACTGGCTGTTGGACCCAGGTCTTGACCTTCAGGGCAGACTACTGACGGGCTGCAGCACAGCACAGCCACAGAGTCCTACACCATCCAAACAGAAGCCAACAAAGTCAACACCCAAGGCACATATTTAGGGACATTGGGAGTCGCATGAAATTGAAGCTGTCATGATATCATCTGTTTTACAATGTGTTTTATCGCAGTAGATAATTAGAACCAAATATTGACGTTCCAAAGTAACAAAAAGTCGGGTTTTTGTGGTCATATGTTTATTGTTGGGTTAGACTCTGCGCCTTAAGTATATCCGCTCGACGCATCTCCTTAGCCAAGTCTTGTAGGATTGACAGCTCCTAAGTAGTACCCAAGACGGTCAATTAAGTCACTGGGGCCTTAGTAGCTCTTATCATACGTTTGCCTCCAAATCTTGCGCCAACTCAAGAGCCAGGTCTCGGCTATCTGCACATTGCATCTTGTCGTACCCCCTCCGTGTGTATATCTGGATTCTGGGCCTAGCAGGGCACCCTCATCTGCCTTGTGACGTTGATTCTTCCACTTTCAACCCATCGTTGTTGCCTCGTCTCTGACTTCCTGTTTCCATTATTCTTGAAAACTTCACAGCTTCTATCAAGGCTAAGGTATTGCAATAATCAAGTGTTTCGTTCATACACAAACGAAGAATCAGTGGATATATTAGGGATCAGCAAATGAATCTTGACCGCAAAGCAGGAAGGTTTGAGCCTAACGTGCCAAATATGTTCTCCGATGGGTATCCTAATGTTGCCAAGGGTGCTACACCACCGTTTATGAATAAAAGCTCGAGTTGGAATGGGCTTTCGACCCGGAGGCGATCGACGGTGCCATTACCATCGAGTTCGCAAGCCCAAGAGCGTATGTCTGGAACGGCATTGCAATCAAAGCTATCAAGTAAGATATATCGATGTACCACTCGCAATACAAGAAGGCTAATGGTCGCTCCACGTCATGAAGAGTCTTCCCGGGCCTGTAAGACAGATCTTTATAATCCCGAACCTCTGGGCTCTCAGATGTATTGTGGCGATCTACATTGGGTCGCTCCAGTGGACAGCATGCTTCCCCTACGGCTCCAAGCGTTCCCCGACACGTCGAGCTTGGATATGCTTCTTGATACACAAAGAGATCCTTCTCTGCTGCCATTTACTGAAGATCGGATGCAATCGTTTGATGAGCCGATGAAACAAGAATCGCCTCCTTCGGATAGCAAGAATTCATCAAACCCTTCGAAGAGGCCTGCTGGGGATACGAGAGCACCTCAGAAGAAGAGCCGCGCTACTCGAACACCAGAAACTATAGCTGAAGCCGATGGGGACTGTGTTCAGGATGAAGAAAGCAACAACGTCAACAGATGTGTGGAGTCATTTGCGTGCCCATTCTACAGAAGGCACCCAGAACGTTACTTTGACTGCATCAGCCTCAAAATGCCTCGCATATCAGATGTCAAGCAGCATATAAAGAGGCGCCATATGGTGAACTACTCTTGTCCGAGGTGTTCAAAAGGATTCTCAGCGCTAAAGCCCTTCCAAGAACATGTCCTGCAACAGGATTGCTCAATGGACCTCACAGAAAACATTGACGGCGTCTCACCCGCTACGCGTGATGCTCTCAAAGTCCGTTTCGAGAGGGGTATGTCGCCGAGATGTCAATGGTATAAGATATGCAAGATCTTGTTCGGACATATCGCTGGTGACCACAACCCGTATCATGAAGGAGTTTTCAAAGAGATCACAGGAATAATAAGGGGTATTTGGACAGAAGAGGGACAGCATATTGTTTCCAATGTGCAGAAAACTAGGGATATACCAGAGTATTGCGCTGATCAACTACGCCCGGTAGTATTGGAACTCCTGGCGCGAGTAGAGACTCGATTCGAACAAAAGGTTTTGGAAGGGAACTCAAAGGAGCGCTCTAACAGTGTCGAAAGTACCTTGGAGAAACCCACAGTTGATTCGAAACCAGGGCCTACTCACGGTTCGTCTCCAGGTATTCAGAACCACATTGCTCTTCACGATACTACATTGTCGTCTCTTAATTCAGGAATGGCATGTGCCTTTTCTGGAGGTTTCGGCTCCGCCAGGAGAATGTGCGGTTTTTCTATGCCCTCTGGATCACAGGATCAACAGGCTGAAATACCATATCCTGATTTCACTATGAGCGACTTACCGTTTTCAAGCGATGGAGATAATTGGCTAAATATCGAGCGACAGGATGATGTTTTGAAGGACCTTTTCGAGCCGGCCTATCTCGAAGGCGTGGAGGATTGGACGAACGTCGTGGACCTTACACAAGAAGATTGAGATACTGGTAGTGGAGGGCTAGTAGGTCGCGTTTCTTCTTAAGCCGGCTCCCTACTCGTCCTCATCTATTCAACCTTTGGTTAGGACTGGGGCATTTCAGATCATTACGACCAGAAGGGTTACCGTATCGGGGACTTGGGCGGAGTTGTTGCAACTGATGAAGATGGGGACTTCCGACCAAGCGGATCTTGTCTTGAGCGAACACGGGTATCATTGAAACCAAATGATTGAATGGGTTGGTGTGGAGGTATATGCGGAGGCCAGTATTATGGGCGTTATACAAGTCACAAGAGGAAGAGCCGGCTTTGGAGCACATGAAAGTCCTTAAATTCACATCGATAGCTATGAGACCCCTGAAAGAGGATGTTCCAGCAAATAGGTCAATCCCTCATTATGTCTGTAGCATAACATTCTGAAGAGCTCCCGAGGACAGCATAACAGCATATTTTCAACAATTATGTTCACTGTCTGATTTCTAAGATATGCTATGGGTCCAAATGCTCAGCCGTCCAACAAGGGATGATCGAGCTATTTCTCAATTGCCAGCCAGATATCGCAAGTCATAGTTCATTGTAGACACAGAAAGTGAATATCTATATCGATGCAAGCAATTCTCTATATCCATTGCAAAGATATTAGATCCAAACGCTACTGGAATATCTCCTGTATTCTACTCCATTAAGTCACTAGGAGTAAGATATAGACGGCGTCACCTTGGTGTAGGTGAGGCTGTTTTGATTTTGTTGATTACCAACGGCGGAAAAGCGACACCAGGACGTCTGCTCAATCAAGACTCAGGTTGGGCTCAGGGAAGGCTCAAGTTAAAGCAGCAACTGGTCAGAGTGGTAGACGAGAGAGGAAACATTCCAAGTAGATATTCACATTCGTATCAAGAAGTCTCAAACAAGACTAAAAATCTGCTTATGATCCGTATTCTCACCAAGGGCATCCAAAACCTCGCCATGCATGATCCCGCTAACGAAACACTCCCCTACAAGCTCATATCTCAACTCCTCGTCCTTCTTGTCAGCCGGCCTCAGTAAATATGGCACATTTCCCCCATCAAGTAGTACAATGACGTCCCCTTCTTTAGCCATCCAAGGGCACAATCCATACAAGCCAGAAGTCGTAACAAAGAAACAAGGTTCAATACAACTGGGCAACTTCTTGGTCTCGTAATAGTTCACCTCAGCTTTGGCGTTGGGTTGGAGGACTTGCAGGGCGGGCCGGTCGGCATAGGCCCAATGGGAGTTCATATGATCCCCGTATTTCATGTTGCATTCTTGAATACTCTTTTGTAGGATCTCGCCTGCCGTATTCCTTCGAGCCCAAAACGGTGTAAGGCCACATGGATCAATGATTTGATGCAGAACTTGACACATCTTCTTTTGGTTTTGAGATGCGTTCTGGTAAGGATACATGTGCTCGATGGGTACACAGCTAATCTTTTTGATCTCGGTAATGCGAAGTCCTGACAGTCGAAGGACCAGAGGGTCATCCGTCTCGAGAAGTTTGAGGTCTGGCTTTGTGACGCCACTTGCTTTGAAGTTAAAGAGCGCGCTCAGGTTCGCTCGTGTCCATTTCGAGCTTCCCTTGCTGTCGACAGACCAGGTAGGTCGACTTGCTGGTAACCCTTCAGTAACTTGACCGACAGTTTTGACCCAAGTTCGCGTCGGCTGACAGTGGATGCAAGACATAATCTCCAGAGAATTATGCTCACGGATCCACCAACGTGTGAAGTCCGCAAAGACACGTTCCTTCGGCTTGTCATAATTGGGTCGCATCAAATCGTCTAGCTGTGAAACATCGTGCGTCTCGTCTGCAAATGTAAGCAATGCAAACAGCTTGTCTCTCGAATCTGTAGCCTTTAGATCAAGACCAGAAAGGAACACTTCCAGAATACCCGACAGCTCGTCTGTATTCTGCACCTCAACGGGTGTGTTTGGAACCTCCGTCGTTCTTCCCTTGGGCTTCAACGTCTTCCAGATAGGAGCCATCGAATGTTGCTGGGAGGCGACATGTGGGTTTTGGGTCGCGTAGTCGGGTTGCTGGAGCCAATTGCTTACTTGGACGACCTCCTCCCAGGGAACTTTCTCCGCTGAGCAGTGAACCAAAGGGAATTTGGCAGACAGTGCTTCTTGAATCACCCATACGCGAGAAAACCAAGGGTTCTCGTAAAGTGAGCTCATGAGGAACGAAAGCTGCGTGTTTCCATACCAGCCCGCCATGTCGATAATCGCCCGCGACCATGTCTTCAGGTGAACCTCAAAGACTTCAATCATCCCTTTGAAAGAGACTTTTCGGCCTGACTTTTTGACTTCTTCTGCAAACGCTTTGATCTCTTCCAATGGTGATGAATGCTTGGTCCAGAGGCATGAGCACGCTTCGCCACCTTGGCATTCTTCGCTGTTGTAGTTGCAGATATCGCGAACAAGCTTGAGACATGCTTCAACGCCCGGGCTTTCCTCGCCCAGCCATATGTGTACGATCGCAGCCAGTGAGTAAATCTGGGCCATTAAGGTGACTTGTTGCGCTCTTTCTTCAAGGTCGTCCTGGTTGATACACACAGCATCGACCCAGATGGCCAGCGTTGTCTTTTCGGATCGTAGCCGACGAAGAGCCTGGGCGGCAGACTTTCCAATACTGAATGGCACTCCGTCATCGGCTTCGTCTTGATTCGAGAACAGCATGATCTCTTCGCGTTCGCTAGAGTCACCCCAACAGTATGACAAAGCATGGAACCCAATGCCCATTACCTCAGCGTCTTTGAGACTGACTGTACTGAAGGAAGCGCTGATCGGGTCGTCGAAGGCTCCTGGTTTGACGTTCAGTAGTCGAATATCCTGACGCTCGATATCCAAGATTTGGGAGTAATGAGAGGTATTAGAGGAGATGGTAAGAGCATGAAGGTCTTCGAGCGCCTCTTCCGCTTCGTACTCAATCCTGATGCTACCTCCATCGACGATGTTTGTCCAAGCCATATACATAGCTCTTGGAATGAGCTGTATGATGTCCCCAGGTCGTAGCGCTTCAACCCAAAGCCGCTTCCTGGGTCCGAGCCATACACCCCATCGTTCTGACCATTCCTCTGGCTCTTGCTCGGTTAGACGATTGTTGTGAACGAGAATCGTGCGAAGATCGCCGCGACTCTCTGGGCGTATGACGGTGGTGTCGAACCATGTGAAGGACACATCTGCGTTATCCGCCCAGCCTTGAAGCAGTTAGTCCTTTGCTCTAGAAAGTAGGTTGATGTTCCTGCCTTGATCTCTAGATATTCCTCCAGAGGTAACTGCGGTAACTCTCTTTGCATCCTGCGGGACTTCGAGCTCCACATAGGGCTGCTCAGGGCAATGATCGTGAACTTGAATGCAGTCCCTGCGCTCTACAGAGCATTCTTTGTAAGTGGAAGTTATGTTGGTATGTTTTCATTGATCTTGATTCATTGTGAGGGGACGAAGTTGAGTCATTTAATAAGTCTGATGCTTACATGGAGGGAGCCAGCTAGCTATTGACAATGCTGGCTGGCGTTTCATCAGTTGACTGGTCTGCAGGCCAAATTGGAATGACATGGTGAGCATGAGAATGCATCATTTCTCCAGGCTTTAGAGAAAATTACATTTCGAGCAGTTGGTAGAAGAGAATTACTTGGAGGCCTTGTGTGGAAGAGACCGAGGCAATGGGTCAGAATTGCACCTTCTTGTTTGCTGCGGAGCTACTGCTTAGCGAGCAATCACCCTCAAGTAAAGCAGCCAGAATCATCGGACGGTATCTCCTCCACCATACTACTAAATTGAACCTGTGTACGATGGCCACCAGAACTCCCAAACTCCTCTTCTTGGGCTCTCGTTCCTTGAATATTTCGACAACCCTCACACTCCTCGGCGATGCAGACTTTGACGGCCGATCCCATGCTCTTCTTCACCTACGCAAGGGTTCGGCGCCACCTCTCTGTCACAAATCTTTGCGCAGACTCATTCGTTATAGGATGTTTCTTCTCGGCACATCTTTTCTATTTCCGTGCGAGCGGCACTTTTAGTATGAAGGCTTTCGTGTAGAGATGTGCGTTTGAGGTGCTTTCGTGGTTATATACTATTGCGTCTGGGCGAATAGACCGGGATACCACTCTCTGGAGGTCCTTTCAGCCATCTATATATACAGACAGGATTTGTTGCGCAATGCTCTGGGTCCAAGAACACATGTCTAGGAATCACGCGGTAGCAAACACAACAATTGCGTACTTACTCAGAGCCAAACGGAACTTAATCAGATCTGTCGCTAGCGAGCACTGCCTCCCTTACTCGCGACTCACATTCGCACTCACTAGATATCTAGATACGCTACAATGCCTCAGGCATGGCACCCCGAATCGTCTGAAGGTATCTCCTCCACATCCTCCTTAAATGTCACACTCTTCCTCCTCTTTGGAGGCACCCCGGTCTCCTTCTTCTTACCCTCAAGCTCCTTTTCTTCACGAGCCTTGCGACATTCTTCGCACTCGCCAGGGTGGGAGCGTTCACTATAACTGAGTCCTTCTTTGCAGGAACCATTGTCCTCGGATGCATCCCAGCAATAATGCATATTTACTTCGCGGTTCCAGGCTTTGCCGCAGGCGCATTCGGTGAAGGTTGTTTCGCGAAGACACATCTTTGCTGGTGATCTAGTTGATCGTGGGGATAAGGCGTTGGTCTATTTAGTGTGATGTTTACATGTTGACCTTTGAGGACATCCTGATCTATTTATAGGTCGGGTTGGTATCACTGCCCTGTAGATCGTGACCTTTTCGACATTGAATGTCTACTTCAAGTTGCTCTGAAGCGCAGGCAAAAAGAGATCATGATACGGCATGGGCGCGCACTCTGTGAATAGGTGCAACGGCTGGGAGATGCGACAACAAATAATCACGCTCTTCATTTCTGTGGTCGGGTCTAAATTGCCTTGCGCTGTTCCCTAGTTACTTGAGAATACAGATCGATGGCCTCCCTTCGCAAGCAAGCTAATCGATCATCGCTTCCTTACATGATCCACATCCGCAGCCTCGTATGGCCAAAACATCAATACCAAAATGGGCCACACATATTGAGCCTCATGTCTCCGGTCCAAGACCTCAATCACTCTTCTGCTTCATCTTGCGCTTCTTGCTAGCTATGAAAAGACCCTCTCCATCACGCTCATCATCAGCATCGTACATGACCTCAGGCTGAACAATCACGACATCCGAGCCTTTGTCCTCGGTTTTTCCAACCTTGTGAATAACAGGCCACGGCTCCTCAGTCTGCTGCGCAGCATCCATCATCACGGGTGCCTTAACACCCTCAGGTAACTGAACGGGCGCAGGCCAAGCCTTCTCCCACAAACGTCGTCGCATGTCGTCCCGCTCGGTAATTCGTTTGGTCTCGCAATCAGAGCACTCGACTTGCTCTATGATGTCTCGGTCGCAGAGGCCAAGTCGACATTGACCGAGTTTCCAGATGGTGACTTTGTCGCATTTGACGTTTTGGCGGAGGGGAGGACCGGCCTGTTTGCGGCAGCTGGGACAGTAGCGCCAGATGATACGGTGTTCGCACATGTTGGTGAATGATTGTTTGACCTGTGGCTTTGTGTTAGTAACAGTAGGGAATAGTGGATGATTGCTGGCGAGGTGACGGGTGGTGACATACCCTTACAACTGCTGTGCGAGGAACAATACTGTAGATGATGTTTTTGAATCACGGGAGTCTTCACGTCGAGGTTCTTCAGATACCTTTGTGAAGCAATGGCATCAGAGCAGTGATGAGAGCAGGTGCAGCTCTTGCCCCTCCTTCTTTCAGAGACCACGATCGGTCAGACGAATTTGAGTGGTGGTTAATACAGGGAAGGAGTGGATGGACGGTTAAGTCGTACGGAATGCCTTTGGATGAATTTGTGAACAAATGATTGTTGAAGGTGTATCCTCAGAGATGGATGTTGCCGGTAAGCTGATCTCGTTCCTTGAGTCCGCGATGTTGTCAGTCGTAAACGCTGAGTCGCGAGCTGGTACCAGAGTTTCTAGGATCAATCGATCACTGCCACACATGAGGATATCTGGTGAGCACTGTCAGTGTCGCCAAAACATTAAATCCACAAGTGCCCATCACTTCATATCAGTGCGACTCTCTGACAGTAGTTTATTTGTCCTGGCCTGTATCTATGGTCTATCTAAGAGCACCGGGCTTCCACAAGATCTCTGCTCCAAGGATCTATCGCTGCATCACACTATCTCATCGTTTTTCATGATACTGTCATCCAGTAACAATCCAAATCGACATATCCCTCCCAAGATCCTCCGCATCTCCTTATTTCTCATCATCAATCCTTCCAAGAAGTTTATTTCGACGTTCCTCAAGCTTGGCGTTCTTCTTCTTCTGTGTTTCCTGGCACTCCCTAATGACTTTACAGTCATTGCATTCGCCCTTCGGATCCTGCGCGAGTTGTTTGAAGCCACGAAGACATCTTGCACCCTCTGCACTCGGGCATTTGTCAACAAATTTGGTCTGGCCTAGAAATGCGTCGCAGGACTTGCAACGAGTCGTGACGGTTGTCTGCCAACACATGGTGGTTACTTTGAGTCCTTTGTGGTGTATAGTACCTTCCGTTGATATGAATAGATGTGAGGTATAATGTGTAGGAGATCGTGGTGTAGGTGTACCTATGGTGATGGTCTAAAGAAGGGAGTTTCCATGCAGGTCGAGAAAGACTCTTATAATTCTCATCAAGGTATTCATTATCCTAGGATATGAACAAATAGCATTTACCGAGACAAAGACCTAGTGCAGCATACAAAGAACCATTTACATTGTCTCTTTGTTCACTTTATCTATTTGTTCTCCTAAGCATTCCCTACCTCGTTCCTAAATGCCCAGGTTACTTTTTCGACCGCTTCTTCTTGGCAATCTACACATTCCAGTTTAATTTCACCACTGCGTCTGGTGAATCCAATCTTACAGTCCTTTGGGTTCGGGGCATTGCACCCAAAGCATCTGCTGACTGTGACGTTCGTCTTGATGAGCTTGCTGCAGGTCGAGCAGACCGTTTTGGTTGTCATTTCAACACACATGATGGTTTTTGTCTCAGATCTAGTATTTAAGTTTGATGTTGTGGTGAGATTGGATTCAAGTTCACTAACAGATTGACTTGGTTTATATATTCACATATCATGTGTTTGTCTTAGTGACACAGCACATTGGACGTTGAATGAATCAGTGAAAGCTGTGGTATGTTTTGACTTTATCTCCCCAGAGTATGTGAGTTGCTGTCTTGATACACAGTCATTAGTCAACTTCAATTCTCGTACCTGATTCGGTACTCCGTCGTCCGCTGCCAGCTCTTGATAGAACGACTGGGCACGTCTTTGGAAATATAAGCAGTTACCGATCGAGCTGGATTGTAACCGTAGAACTTAAGGATATGACAACTATTCCCAAAAGGGGATGCATACATAAATAGACTGGCTTCAGAGTATTTTGATCTAGGTAGTATCCGATTACTCATTTCATCTTTCTGACGATACCTTCATTGGGGTAGCATTCGGGTACACCACCAACAGCAAACGATGGATTCAATGCAGCTGTAACGTGCGTGAATATCATTGGGGAGGCCTCTTTTTGGATCTTTGGTAAGATTGAAAAACAGATGTTGATTAGCTTATTTCATAGAGCTGAACAGACCCCTGTTACTTGGCTGGATGCCTGATTGTTCGCCCTCAATCCAACGCTGAGCCTCATTGCCTGATGCACTATATAACCTTCAACAAAAGAGGCGTTTTCAACCTCAAAGCCTCTTTCACTTTATCCTTTGACACATTATCACAAACACAAAAAACACTAAATCATATTACGTTACACAACATTTACACTGAACATGTGCACCGAACAATACACACATTTCTACTGCATTGATTGCAGAACCTGCATCAGAAAGGCTTATGAGTGGGAAATTTGTGAGGAGGCATTAGAGACGGAATCAAAATCTATGGGATCGTGTGGTTACACATATGATGGCGAAGTTGCCATCGCTTCAGAGTATTGTCAGCAATGTCCGCCGGATGAGAGGAAATGGGCCAAGGTTAATCTTTGTGGAGGGTTGGGCAGCGAGGCTTGAAATATAGGGATTTACCACATGCATCACAAGCATCACAAGCATTGTTGTCAACAGATCGAAGACCATCACGGGACGAATATATATGGAATCTTCCTTTGTCACAATGATTCTGCTTCATAGCTGAAGATGATCGCGACGTCTCTGAAACGCAGTTTGTCAGACTCAATAAGGACCGTACCTCACTCACGACCTATTATTACAATGCCAGGCAGAGAATATAGACCAAATTGAGGTCTGAATATGTGCCACCAAGCCCAGCTGCCATCCACCATCTACAGTCTGCCATATCCCATTCACTGCATAGCTTCCATTATAAAAAGGGCATCTTTCATCATCCTTTCTTTCTTTGCCTCTCATCATACTAACTTTCTCAAACCCACGTCGACTTTCACCATATCAAAGGAATTAATCCGGACAGAACAGCAACAATGTGCCACGACCTTACCATTCATTACATGTGTGCCGAATGCGGCGACAGGTACGACTTTGAGAAACATGGTCTACAGTGCAAAATAGCGAGCAGAACATACAGTCAAAGATATGCGTCTTGTGGAAGAGAGTTTCCATTAACTCATTGGAATGATAAGAGGCTTTGTAACGAATGCGCGCAACCTCGGCCTCTGGTTATTGAGATCGTAAGATAGCTTCGATCGAGTTAGCATCCTCATCGGCTACCGTCTCCGTCGCGTTTTCTCTCAAGAAAACTGTGGACCAGTGGATTACCGATGAGTTATTGTCAGAATACAGCAACACTTTCTTACGTTTCATGCCCAATTGAGCCACTGGTTGAGCGAACCAAAGACACGATTGCTTCCATAAGTGGATGTACAAAAAGGGCGGTTCCACCTCGACGATCAAAGCTCACTTCGATGGATCTGGCTTCAGCAAACAACACGGCGTTCACCTGCCGTTCTTTATCATTGAACATGATAGAAAGGGCTCGTGAAGGTATTATGGTGTTAAAGATATTCGTCACTATTTTGGGGGGATCAAGATGTGCGATGGGCGTTTAAAAGGTCGTTATCAAAAGTACCAATACATTTGTCTTTCTAATATCATTTATCCTGTTATTTTTTGTCCCAACAGTGATCATGGCCTCTCTAGGCCTGTCCACCGTGTCTGATTCACTATTTGGAACAGTGACGAACATCCACCAGTTAGTAATCAATTCAGAGTCCGAGGCATGTTCCCGAATCACGGCGGAAGAATTCGAGAAGCACAGCTATGCTCACATCACGGTTGAAAACCTCGGATATTTAAACACGATACATTAAATCCCAGGTATACATAATCTCTCCAAAACAAGCAATTTCAAAATGTGCTACCGTATCATGATCCAGTATATGTGCGCTGTGTGCCAACACAGAATGGGCTACGAGAAACACGAATGCCCATGTTACAATTCCAAACAAACCCCGACCCAAAGGCCTTTCTCTTGTGGAAGGAATAATGGACACACAATTTGGAACAAAGATGAGATTTGTGAGAATTGCTCAGAGCCGCCGCCTCCTCCGCCGGACCCTCTAGGTATTCACTATCCTTATGGTTATCAAAGAGGCTACTATTGAGTTGATAGGTTAGTACCTAGAATAAGTAGCTATAGTAAAGGTATTTATTGTTCGCTCTGGGTTTCAGCATATGTTTGCGCAATGTGATGATAAGTGATCTCACAGCAAGGAGACGCAGTTGTGGTGAAATTTGTTGTTAGACTCTTCACTGGCGTCTATCTCTACTATGTTACGAGTGAATATCAGTCATTCGACTGTATATCGGCATTTTTACTTCAAGGGTCTAAATTACTTCTGAATAATTGTGCTTGTCTCTTTTTCCTTAGCCATAAATGAACAGAATTCCACGACTTTCGACTCTCCATCAACACTGCTGCAAACACCAATTTTATACCAAAGAATAAACATCAACATCTACTTAACCTAGCAGACTAATCTAGTCTCAAGATGTGTTACAATATAATAATTCAGTTCATGTGTGCCAACTGTGGCAACAGATCCCGCTTTGAGCAACACGGCTGTCGTTGCGATTGGGCAAAGGCGACTCGCAGTAGGGAATTCTTCTCTTGCGGATACGAATATTCTCATACTATTTGGAACGAGAAAGAGTGGTGCGAAAATTGTAAATACGACCCGCCCGAGATGGTTCCAGATGTTCCTTTCAGGCCTTGGCCATATCCTTATCTCGCCCCCGAGGGAGAGTTAAGATACCGCTAACTACCTCTTTAGATGATATAGAAGAGACAAATAAATCATCATCACATTATTAGCCTTGTTCTTATGTTTTGGTATGCAACGTCTTTCTCCTTCTAAGCATTGATTGTCATGAAGTGAAGGAGCAAGCTAGTGGTACAATCATTTTCAAATTCCAAGCAGGCTCCTCAGCTGCCACTGCAGTGTCAACTGTAAACTACCACGTTAATTCTTCGAACGCACCGGTTTTGAACAGCTCTCACCAATTTTTTGGATTGCAAACAGTCTGCTAGGATTCCACGAGCAACATCTCTGTTTGTTTACATTCTTGCTTATCCTTGGAATCAACATCTACCTCGTACAGAACTCCTCGTCTTCTAATCCTTCTAGTATCTTGACTAACCAAATCTGCTTCCCCAAGAAAAAGCACGCACTCACAGTCTCTCATATACCCGCCGAAGCTCATCAAAATGTGCGAGCGCAAAACTCGAAAGTTCGTCTGCAACCGCTGCTCCAACTACATCTTCGTCGAAGATCCCCAAGAAACGACGTGTAAATCAAAAGAAGAAGACAAACCCTGCGGCCATCTCGACCAACTCGACATCGTCAAATGCGAGCCCGCGCTCTGTACCCGATGCTCTTCGTTCCCATCTGACAGCCCTGTCCCCTTCATTGGCCCCCCCGACCTCGCACCCATGGATGGCTGCGACCCTATATTTCGCTGCGGAGAGCTTTTTCACATCCCGTCGATTACTCAGCGTCAGAGTCGGGAAGCTGTGATGAAGGCTACAGGAGTTCAGCAGCCCTCGTAGGATTTTTGTTATCTATAATGAGGATATATACTAATGGCGATATAGGGGTCCCAAGGTCTCTGCTCCTGACCCGGTCAAGATTGCTAAGATTGACGAATTGGTTTCGAGGTTGAAGAAAGAGCTTGCCAAAAGGGAGGCTGCTGAAAAAGAGTCCAAGGCAACGGCGGAAGAGAAATGTGTCGGTAAGGAGTGATGGAACAAGGAAGTCGGAGCTCGAAAGATTGTTTGGGATGTTGAATTAGTCTCGAACACAGGTTTTGCATCGTTTGGAAGTCATAGCTTCTGTATCACCATGCAGCACACTTTTCTCTCCCATTATGACTCCCACGACGTCCTCGCCAACCACATCAAGAAGCGTGTTCAAAACACCTGAAAGTACTATGATGAGCACTAATTCTCTACACACTGGCTACTCTTTTTCCTGGCGCATTGTTCCAGTCGTCTTCTTCTTGTTCGAATTACTGTACGCAATAACAATTAACATCTCTGCAAACTAAGGACATGTTCCCCCGTCCAGGAAACACCACGCTTCTCTCCGAACATTCCCTACCCCAAGGTATATATACATCCACTCCTACCTCCATAGCCACAAAGCTTTCTTCAACCATTCACCATTCTCCACTCTTTCTACTACATCTTCAAACGCTATCCAATCCAAAAACATCATCACAACCACCAGCATGTGTACCTTTACCTATTGGCAGCGAATCTGCACCAGCTGCGGCTGCATCCTCTATTCCAAAATGTACACAGACCTCTGTGAGCTTCACGGAACTGGCAATTGTAAGCCTACGAACCTGTCTGAAGGTCAGTTTGTTAAGGGCTGCAGCAATTGTCAGAGGCGTGGGTGTTACTGAAAGGCTTGTGGGTTGGTAAATTCAATGTCTGACTTTCGGGGGACAAGTCTTGGTGAGTAGGACTCTGGGGGAAGCTCAAGCAGGTCTTGAGCAGTCTACACCCAGGATATGAAAGGTAAGTAGTTTGGAGAAAGCTTATCGAGATATAGAGTATCAATGAAGCTACAGTTTGATCCCTAACAATATTACATTATAGTGAAACGTCCCATGTGAACGAATACTAAGCACATGAATCCCAACTCTTGCTCACCAGTCTTTATGAAGCGTCTTATGTATTACTCAACTAGCTTATATACCCATAGTGATGCAGCTGATATTAAATTGTGTTATTCGTCCGTTACTCATTCAATCTCTTGTGATATTAATAAAGGTCAATTTTGATCCACAATCCTTTTATTGACTGGTGGACAAACATGTCAGTGATATGATGAATAGATTTGTCGCAACACTCTAGGAAGGAGTATGTGTTCTACAATCTTTTGGTCATTCTACCACCCTTCCTTTCTTATTCTAAGGGCTGTACCTATGATTCCGCCAATATCAAAACCAACAAAATGTGCATATTAAAAAATGATCCATAGTCCTCAGCCTTTGTTACGTCTGGCACTGCAATCCATTCTACGTCAATTTCTATATGTTCTTCCCTCTATGTTCAATGGATTTATTCCATGTCATGAAAGAAGTTCAGCACGTCGGTCGTTCGAGCTGAATATTCACTACATTCAACAAGCGAACAAACCGTTGTCCCTTAGGTTTTGATTTCTGTTCGGTCTGTTCAGCTCGAACAAAGACCCATAAGCAAAACAACTCAGTTCGCTCTTCATTGTTCAGATGTACGCAATAATTGTTTTCCTGAAGTCTATGTTCGCAAGTCTCTTTGTTTGTATTGCCAAACCGACACTTGCCGCAGTATAAATTGGCCTCCTCCGTCGTCTCAGTTCATTCAATATCATTCCCATCTTACCATCCACTCGTCACACACACAACGCTTTACAACAACAGACACAAACAGTCAGTATAACCACTTCATCACACAAACTCATCAAAATGTGTCAGTTGTCGAGCACCGCTATGATCTGCGAGCAATGTCGCCGCCTGGTGATATACAGCTCCATTACGTCCTTCTGTCTTTTAGGCAAATTATTCGAAGAAGAGCATGAAGAAGACCTGGAAGAAGAAACCCAGTATGTCAGTTACCTTGAATGCAGGAAGTGCAATCCTTCCAGGGATGGCCTTGCTGAGTAAGGTTGACGTTAGTGCATACTGGGGTAAAGTTGCCCAGCCAGGTGGGTCGAAGAAAAAGCGAGACTTAGCTAAGGGTTTCATAAAAGTTAGGATAGTCTAGCCTAAGCGTAGTACCTAAGTAAGTCCAAGTTATTTTGTCAGTAGGCTTCTGTATCCTGGTTATTTTTTGGACCGCCTACCAGCCTCGTTTTTGGTTCGCCGAGGCGGGAGCTTGGGGCTAGCGAGTTCTTGGAAAACCAGAGCCGGAGCTAGGACGTCATGGAAAGAATTAGTGGAGGGGTAGTTGAGAGGAGGATACCCTGGAGCAAAATGTGTCAAGTCTTTTACTTTTGCATTTTGTTTGGGTAGAGTCAGTCGTTACCTACAACAAGTCATTCGTTTTAAATTTTAAATAAAGTCACTCTTTTATTTTCAATTGATACAGTACATCTCATGTGAAATCTCTATGTAAATGGTTGCGATTAGGCAACGATCGGAGAATAGTAAGCGCTTGCCAACCCGACAAGATTTTAGCGTAAGCATCTTACTTTGAGTCAAACGGCATTGATCGATGTTTTACATGTCGATGGCATATGCGTGCCAAATATATCAGCCTGAAATGTCAATTGAACTCATAATCTCTTCATCATTCATTATCGAAGGATACACTAACAATTTTATCAGAATCTGATTACTGTTAAAGGAAACTCCGCACATCCAAACGGAAGCCTAAACCTCATCATGGCCAACCGTCAATTGCCGAGTCAAAAAGTGTGGGGGGCCAATACCCATCCGAGTCAAGAACGAACGGTCAACCCGGACTCTCAATGTAACCCACATCCCGGCGAGCAACCACGCGACACACATCTTGGAAATCTTCGGATGTTGGTCTATATCCGAGGCCGTTTTTCTGCAACCCATATGAGCCGTTAGTGGAATAAAGTCATGCATCTCGACAATACGAGCGCCGAGCTTTGACCGGTGAAAGAAAGATGGAATATCGAGAGATCAATCATAGCATAACGTTATGTACGATACCTACTTGGGCCAAGACGGCAATTCTAAGCGGCAGCTAGATATGCGGTCACAGATTTACTCTAATTGGGTCAAAACCATGCGAGTATCTCTAATTGGAAGTTAAAACTTTATTCATGTGCCTAACGGCCTGACTTTGGGTCTGTGGATGTCCATACAATACCATGACAAAGGGAAACAAAACCGTTGAACATTCAGACAGCATCAGTCAAAGCGGTCAATTGACTGACATAATCCAATTTCATCCCAGCAAGCATACCTCTGTAAATGTAACATTACTAGGCGTCACCAGGCCACCGCACTGGGACGATGAGAAAGGCCGTGCTCTCCGATTCACAACGTGATTTCGCGGGGGAGAAAACTTTTGATGGGCTACAGGGGCGGAACCAAGGTCCCGGTGGGAACAACAGCTGTTTTCCAAGTATCTCTGGCGTACATATCGGGTGAGGCTGGGTTGTAATAATTCCGATCGTCATTTAATAAGTCCTGTCGGTTTCTTTTCTCCGCATCCAAGTCCACAACAGGGCCGAATGCAAATTGCGGAGAAGAGACAAACCCCAGACTTGTCAATGGAGACACTAAACCGGCATTGGGGTTGAACTCACGACAACAGGTTAGATCCGGAATCAAAGAGGAACAAGAGAAGAAAAAAGCTCATGTTAATGTCTGGTTAATCTTCGGTTCCTCGGTCGCATAACGGCCGTATTATTAACATCTGTGGTCCCGAACTTGTGGGGGATGCCTCTTCCCCGGGCTTCTTTCGCTTTTTTGGGTTACATCACCAGACTAAGTTAGCAGACAAAGCTGGGGACTCTCTTCTTTTGAGTAAGTCATGACACCATCAATTACTGTTTCATTGGATACAAGAGCGAGATCAACGGTTAAGCCACGGTAAAACGATCAAGTAAAGTTCCCCGATGGTAAGGGTAAACTGGGAATGCCATCACAAGACGACCCTTCTACTCCGCATCGCACTTGCACTCCCCGCACAAAGCTCCTCTTCTCGACTGTACCTTCAGTTGGACTTTGACTTGGACTAGCTCACATGGACCGATCAAGCTAACACTAACTTGCCCAATGACGCAGTTTAGTTGTTGGGGTGATAATTTTGCGCCGAGGGATGGTCCTGCCTGTGTACTACGTTGTACTGTATTTGCCGGACAGTGGGATATATAAGTTCAATGGATAGCCTACCTCCAAAATAGAAGATCATCATCATCACTCTCATCTCCCTCTCCAACAATGGCTGGCCTTAAATCTGTGCTGGTCTCCGGCCTTTTGGCCGCGAGTGTTAATGCTCAAAACTACGATGCTGGTGATCGCAGTGAAGAGGCTTTCAGCTGGGTTCAGCCCAAGAACACAACCATCCTCGGACAGTATGGCCACTCGCCTGCTTATCCTTCCAGTATGTACAACCACTTCCAAAAATTGAAGCTATTCACTAACATTGCGCAGCCTACGCTGATGGTAAGGGGTGGGAACAAGGCTTCGAAAAGGCCAAGGAGTTCGTCGCCAAGTTGACTCTCGAGGAGAAGGCCGACATGGTCACTGGTACACCCGGTCCTTGTGTCGGAAACATCGTTGCCATTCCTCGTCTCGGCTTCAAGGGTCTCTGTCTCCATGACGGCCCTCTCTCCATTCGAGTCGCTGACTACGCCAGTGTCTTCCCCGCTGGTGTTTCCGCCGCTGCTTCTTGGGACAAGGAGCTCCTCTACCAGCGCGGTCTCGCAATGGGTCAAGAGTTCAAGGCCAAGGGTGCTCACATTCTTCTCGGCCCTGTCGCTGGTCCCCTTGGACGATCAGCTTACTCCGGCCGTAACTGGGAGGGTTTCTCTCCCGACCCTTACCTGACCGGTGTTGCTATGGAGGAGACCATCAACGGCCACCAAGATGCTGGTGTTCAAGCTACTGCCAAGCACTTCATCGGTAACGAGCAGGAGGCTATGCGAAACCCTACCTTCAAGAAGGACGGCTATGTCGGTGAGGTCGACGAGGAGGCCCTCTCAGCTAACATGGATGACCGAACCATGCACGAGCTTTACCTCTGGCCTTTCGCCAACGCCGCCCATGCTAAGGCTGCCAGTATGATGTGCGCTTACCAGCGACTCAACGGCTCATACGCTTGCCAGAACTCCAAGGTCCTCAACGGTATCCTGCGTGATGAGCTCGGTTTCCAGGGCTACGTTATGTCCGATTGGGGTGCTACTCACGCCGGTGTTGCTGCTATCAACAGCGGTCTCGACATGGACATGCCCGGTGGCATTGGCGCGTACGGCATGGACTGGAAGTCTGGTTCTTTCTTCGGTGGCAACCTGACCCAGGCTGTCAACAATGGTACCCTTGAGGAGGACCGTGTCGACGACATGATCATGCGCATCATGGCTCCTTACTTCTGGCTCGGCCAGGACAAGGAGGACTTCCCCTCTGTTGACGAGTCCAGCGCTGACCTTAACACCTTCTCTCCCCGCAAGACCTGGCTCCGTGAGTTCAACTTCACTGGTGAGCGCAGCCGTGATGTCCGTGGTGACCACGGTGACTTGATCCGCAAGCACGGCGCTGAGTCCACCGTCCTCCTCAAGAACGAGAACAACGCTCTTCCCCTCAAGAAGCCCAAGTCCATTGCTGTCTTTGGTAACGATGCCGGTGATATCACTGAGGGTTTCCTCAACCAGAAGGACTACGAGTTCGGTACTCTTGTCGCTGGTGGTGGTTCCGGAACTGGTCGTCTCACTTACCTCGTCTCTCCTCTTACTGCCATCAACGCCCGTGCTAAGAAGGACGGTTCCCTCGTCCAGCAGTGGTTGAACAACACCCTCATTGCCTCATCCAACGTCACTGATCTCTGGATCCCCGCTGTTCCCGATGTCTGCCTTGTCTTCCTCAAGACCTGGGCTGAGGAGGCTGCTGACCGTGAGCACCTCAGCGTTGACTGGGACGGTGACGATGTTGTCATGTCTGTTGCTAAGTCTTGCAACAACACCATCGTTGTCACCCACTCTTCCGGTATCAACACTCTCCCTTGGGCTGACCACCCCAACGTTACCGCTATCCTCGCTGCCCACTTCCCTGGTCAGGAGTCCGGTAACTCTCTTGTCGACCTCCTCTACGGTGATGTCAACCCCTCCGGTCGTCTCCCTTACACTATTGCTTTCAACGGCACCGACTACAACGCCCCTCCCACCACTGCCATCAACACCACCGGCTCCGAGGACTGGCAGTCTTGGTTTGACGAGAAGCTCGAGATCGACTACCGCTACTTCGACGCTAAGAACATCTCTGTTCTCTACGAGTTCGGTTTCGGTCTGTCTTACTCCACCTTTGAACTCTCCGACATCTCCGCTGAGCCTCTCGCCGACAACATCACCGCCATGCCCGAGGCTCTCCCCGTCCAGCCCGGTGGTAACCCCGCCCTCTGGGAGAGCATCTACAACGTCACCGTCTCCGTTGCCAACAGCGGCAAGGTCGACGGTGCCACCGTTCCTCAGCTCTACGTCACCTTCCCCGAGAGCGCCCCCAAGGGTACTCCTCCCAAGCAGCTCCGTGGTTTCGAGAAGGTCTTCCTCGAGGCTGGTGAGAGCAAGAACGTCAGCTTTGAGCTTATGCGCCGTGATCTCAGCTACTGGGACATTGTTTCTCAGCAGTGGGTTATTCCTGAGGGCGAGTTCACCATCCGTGTTGGATTCAGCAGCAGGGATTTGAAGGAGGAGACCAAGGTCACTCTTGTTGAGGCTTAATTGTGCCTTTATGATGCATGAGTTATGTGATAAATAATTATTTGTATATATTAAATAGTAAAATTACGATTACCATTAAGAACATCTGCCTACTTCTCCTCTGTGATTTCAATGTTTGGTGCAGTATTCGTTGCTATTAGCCAGTTCCTACAGTTCCTCATTTAATTCCACAATCTGCAGACTTTGCTAAATATGCCAGTCACTCCATTGTGCGAATTACTAGTCCAGCCGGACTCCCAGAGTTCCTTTCGCGCCCTACAGGTAAGTTTCTCATCCTCGTAACTCATTAGTAGCGATCGCATTGTCAGAGTCTCCCAAGAGCAAACGACCAGCGAGTGTAGGTTAAGGATCATTGTCTACCTAGCACAAACGCCAGGGCAGTAGTCGAAATGCATTGCCCTCTCCGACAATACATTTGGTGGGTCTGTGAGTGTTTTGTAACTGCGAAATGCTGTTGTATTGTCTGCTTTTTAGGCAGTGTTTGACAGCTTGTATCTGCAAATAAAAGCAAATCTTGCACAACTTCTTTCACTTCACTCTTCCCTTTCCTTCACCATCACCCCTTACTTCCACCCGACCCCTGAGCAAGAGACCTGCTCTTCTTTGTCAGTTACTCTCCCTACCGTTAGATGGTTAGAAGAATTGGCTGCTGAGGGTATAAGAGACGAAATACCTTAGTTAGCTTATGCGAGCTTAGGGAAAGACTTACGTTACTTTATTTCGTCTCTTATGCTCTGGCGGCTAAATCTTCTGACATTCTGACGCCCTTACTAGGGACACTACAGTTACTGACCCAAATCAGGATCAATATGCCCTCTTCTCAGCCGATCCGTAGTGATGAGGACTTCAAAGCGCGCTTCAGAGACTTCATCGAGCATGTCTACCGCGACTGGACTTTCAGCGACCCCATCATCTTGCCCACCCTGACTCCTCACACCTTCGCCCAAGCCTCCCTTCACATCGGCCGCCTCATGGGAGACATCCCCGTTCACACCGGCAGCGTCATTTCGAACAACCGCAAGAAGGGCGCCAAGGCGTACCTGATGATCAAGCGCGACGAAGACAGCACTGGCTTCTTGTGGTGCGATGCCGACGGAAAGGCTCTGAAGAAGGTCTACATCAAGAAGTCCCGCGGCATGACTGTTTCCAAAGCAAAGGCGGACCTTGTGGAGACGTACAACGAGGTCGAGGTTGTGAATGTCATGGAATATAACAAGGCTATGATGGTGGTTAATGCGAGAAAGGCGATCGTGAAATGCGCCGAGCAGGGGCTGGATTGTCCTACTCCGGAGGATCTGTACAAGGACCACATGATGAAGACACCTGTCTTTGCTGATGTGTCGGATCCTGAATTGAACTAAATTCACGAATGATCTGGCTGGGGGCCTTGGCTGGATAGAGACATGAAGACGATGATCTTTGGTCTGCATCAGAGCTGACTTGGGCGTGTTGGTCTCAGCAGATGGATATCAGACAGCGCTTCAGAATAAAGGATTCGCATAGAGGATCAGAATAGGGGCTTCCGATAACAAAGATTTCATCTGCATCGACGATAGACTCCTCTCCAGTTCAAAGATACAGAAGCAACATGATGCTGACCCATGACATGGCATACATCTAGTCAATGAAACTCAAGAAGCCTCCAGGGAAACTTGGCAATGAAGCTGCATCTAGAGAACAATTATATAAACGCTTGCCCCTCCCTGTTCGATAGCTTTCCTAACCCAAATCCAGCATCTTGAAGAGCCAAAACCTGTCCCAGTATCCCAATCAAGAACAGTCAACAATCGTCACTAACGCCTTGACAGAAACAATGTGTACTCACTATACCACTAGCTACAAGTGCAGGAAGTGCGACAAACTTATCAACGTGGAGACTGAAGATGAATACTGCGAGTTGTATAAGAAGAACAAAGACTGCAAGAGTACAACCATACACAACACGAAACAGGTCAGCTCATCACAGTGCCCCAAATGTCAAGCTAAGAAGAAGTCCGATAAGACAGAACTTGAGAGTATAGGATCAGAGGAGATGCAAGGGATAGAGGATTTTCGTGAGTAAAGATCCTACTTGTACCTGCAATCAAGGACTCTCAGATTCAGAAGTATGACAGGATGGCATGGTGTTTTGCGAATGTTGCATATTAAATAGTGAATCACAGAAAACACTGTAACACAAATCATCAGTGAAGCTGTATCCGACAAACATATATATATGCCTGTGCTCTCGTCGTTCGAATGCCTTCCCTGAACCTACCAACCTTGATACCTCGATCGAACACCCACAACAGAACAATGTGCTTCCACAATTATAAAGTCACCAAGTGCAAGAAGTGCGGCCATCGCATCGACACAGAATTCTGGATTGAAGAATGCGACGTTTACAAAAGAAATACAGGTGTGGCATGCAAGCAGACCCCCGTATTTGACGAGAGAAAAGTCGATTCGTCGAAGTGTCCAGAATGCACACCTGAGGAGTCCGGTAAAAATGATGCAAATAAATAGAACGAAGTCCATGTGTCAATTACAAACGGTTTGCGTCGTGGAGGAGAAGAAAGTGTTTATGAAGTGCATTTTGCTTGCTGGCATGCCGTGGGGGCAACATTCTCAGATCGATATTCTGAAGCTATCGTGAACTTTTGACATCATGGTCAATCATTCCAGATAACCCGTACTTCACACTTAAAAAGTGATAGGAAATATGCTTAAACTTTTTTTTTAGACAGAAACCACTCTTTTATAATTGTTATAAGTGCAAGCTTGACCGTAAACATACGAATTCATCATCAATTGGTGGTGTTGTAGGGTATCTAATACACCCATGTAGCCATGGTGAAATTGCTGCATGGACCTCCTACCCAAGTCTGACCGTGCCTAGATCTGTAACGTGGGGCAGATTAGATGACATTCTACGAGTCTGGAAGCTGGAGAGGAACGCGATTAATTGCACTGCAATAGTCGCTTCTTGGTAGGTTGATTGCGTCACGAGTAGGAGTAGCGTGGAACTGAACACATCGAAGGGCGAAGACATTCCAGAGAACTCAATCGCACCGATCACTACGGTGATTACTGTGGCAACCTCAGAAACAGGACCTGAGAAAGTGCCAATTGGGTCATTGACTTCTTATACCGCTCTATCAAGTAAAATTGAGTCAAGAAGGACTTCAACTGATCCAATATCAGAATGCAGATGCATCATGACACCGATCCAGGGAGCAGACCAATGCCAGTGCCAGACGGAATACTCCATGCAAGCCCTAACGGCGAATGCCTAGTCTGCAGGTTTAATTGCACAAGAACGAATGGAAATTAAAACAAATAAGCCCAGCCAGACACTTTTGTACCTTTTTGGCTAAAGGATTGGTCTGGAAGTGACGAGACGCGGTTCCAGTTTCAAACGGTAAGTCCAGGATTCTTTTTGGTGGAGACGTGACTGGCAGAAATTGGAGGTTGAACGAGACGGGAGGTTGGCACTGCAAGATGAAGTGGTGGTCCCGCTTGAACTTGAAGACTTTGCTGCAGAAAGAACAGCAAGATCAATCAATGTTTGACTACTCAGCAATTGGTATGAAATGAAGATAATTAAAACATCATGTCTTAGGAGAAAAGGAAAAAAAGCAACTCCCTATTAACGTACTGAGTTTGAGACATGCCAAGGATATCCCCGGTTCAGAACACTCAAGCCTCAACGCAGCCACTATAACTCTGCGCGTTCAGCGAACGTCATCCTTATCGATACGCTACAGAGTGGCCCACCCACCCAACGCGGCCCTGAGTCGCGTAAAGTGCCCCTATAAATCCTTGCACAAGTGCCCTATAAATTATGCTTAGTCCCCTAGCCTCCAGCGCAAGTCCACTGTAGCAAAACTCTAATGCAGTGCACAAAAACGCCAACGCCAAAAATCACGGATGCGCGCAGAGTACCTACGCCGCGTTCCCGCGTGCCGGTGGAGCGGGTCACCTCTTAAATACCTCCCACCACCAAAGCGAACCGGACCACGCACACGAGACACCTCTCACTCACTTTCTGACTCTCTCCTACAAAACTTCTTTTCCTCGAAAAAGTTGCACCTGGTCTCGTCTTTGGGCCTCTCATCCTCAAATCTATTCTATCCTTTTACCTAACCACTCATGTTTTAACCGAGTATACTCTACTGATCAACCAGACCGCCTTTCGTGTCGTCATCGTTCCACCTAGACTCGATCTTCCACCGCGAACTACGCCCTCGTTGGCAAGAGTTGAGAAGGAATAGGGAAGGAAAAGGAAGGAGGAAACGATCAAGATTGATTCTTGATCTCGAATTCGACACAGTCATTTACGCGTGTTAAGATCTCGTCTCCTTCGCTTCTGGACGCGATTCAGTCCGGTACTCGAGTCTTCGATCTACAAACCACGATACGAAACAATTCAACTCGATAAAAAATGGACTCTCTCGGTTCATCACCACGAAAGGGCATCTCCGCCTCGCCTACACTGCCAACTATGAAGTCCTGCTCCATCGCCGGATCCAAGCGTTCCGCTCCGTCTCTGCTCCCGCCCTTTGAGCCGCTCTCTTCGTCACCACCAAATCTGCCACGACCCGTGAAGCGACAGAATCTCGGCTCAGGCTCGGGCACAGGACGTTCTCGTGCTCACCTCAAGTATCCTACTCCCGTTCCCACGTCGAGCACGGGTATCTTGTCGAGTTCCCCGCCCCAACGGGCCGCAAGCGCTTCCGAGCGAGCCCCGCTCGCTGCCGTCCCCGCCGTTGAACTGTCGGAAAACGGCGAGACTCTTGTTATGGGTCGATCCTCCAACTCGTCCCACTACCAGATCTCGGCCGACCGCCTTGTTTCCCGTGTCCATGTCAAGGCTCGCTTTGTTGCTGCTGCCAGTCCTCTTGAGCCCAGCAAGATTGAGATTATCTGCAATGGCTGGAATGGACTCAAGCTGCACAGCCAGGGCCGCACTTGGGAGCTTTTCAAGGGCGATAGTTTCACCAGTGAGACCGAGGGTTCCGAGATCATAATTGACGTGCAGAACTCTCGTGTTTTGGTCCAATGGCCTAAGCGGGCTCATGACCATCTTGCTGAGGCTCTTTGGGACTCTCCTCCCTGCCAGTCTCGTGCTCAGGCTATTATGCAGTCTTCCCCTCCTCGTCGTGCTTCTCGTATTGCATCTCCTGAGAGCCCCACGCCTGCTAGCCTGTCTAGCTCTCGTCGTCTCCAGTCCCTGCTGCCCGGACAGCGTGACATTGAAATCTATGAGGATGATGTTGAGCCTCGCCTGCCAGAGCACAAGCTTGACCCTACCAACATCAATGTTAGCATGTGCAGCGAGCTGACTGCCAGCTTCAGCAGTGAAGTCAGTGATGATATCGAGGAGCACAACCCTAATGAGGAGAATGACCCCATCATCCACTCCTTCGGACCCTTTGGCGCCGACATCTCTTGCCGGTTGGCTTCGATAAGCACAAAGTCTCCCAAGATCTTCAAGGGCGCCAAGCGAGCTGTCAACCCTCTTCACAACGCCGTCGCTTCTGATCTTTTTGCTCCTCGCCATATCCCTGCTGCTCCTCAGTCTCCTCGCAAGCAGGAGACCCGGGCTGAGTCTCCTCTCTCTTCTCCCCCTCGCATCACCTCTCCTACTCCTACTCCTGAGGCCAAGATGACCTTCGAGACCAACCCTGCTGTTGCCAACCATGTCATCAACCAGCTCGCCTTCTCGCGTCTGTCTTCAACCCCTCTGTCCACCATCATGGCTCACCTTCCCACCGAGGAGAAGCGAGACATCACCAAGGATGACCTCCGCGATGTCATCGAGAGCACTCCCTGCATTGGCATCATCAAGCGCTCGGGTAAGGACGCGGCTGGCAAGCCTCTTGAGAGCGAGTACTACTACGTTCCTGAGCACGACGACGATCAGTCCCGCCGCCTGGCTGTTACTGACGGGCTTCGCAAGCCCAGCCTCCGAGCTTGTCGCAAGCAGCACAAGGTTTGCAATTCCCTACACTTAACTCACAATGATCTCGAAACTAACTCAATTAATAGCAATACTACTGGAAGCGACCTAAGACCCCTTGATTCATCCGCCCTTTCACGTACATACGAATTTTCACTCCGAGAAATGATTCACGCAGCTCTCGATGACAAAGTTTATTGTTCTTTCTAATTATTCGATGGTGGATGATTGTTTTTGCTGTATACCCCCATTTTCTGTTTTTCACACTGTTGTTGTTTTACTTTCTTGATTCACGACGTGCTCTCAAACTGCATAGCCTGGGCGTATAAGTGTTCTGCATGATGGAGTTGGAAGGAATTGACCAAAAAAAGGGACATATGGAAGCATGACTATGCTTTATGTAAAAGAAGCATATAGATAGACGAGGTCATGTTTTGGACCAGCCACAAGAATGGCATGGAAGGGAAAAGGGTTAGCGTTTTTGGTTTGATGGCTTGTATGATGTAACAAGAATAAGCGCAATGGAATACTATTCCCCTGTTGATCAAAGGATTTGACCATTCATGTGAAGAAGTGATGTAGTTGGTGGATGATCTGACGGATCATGAGGTCCATTTGGAGTCTAGAATGGCTTTGGGGGAGATGAGGTGATTGCTGATGATTCCACCAACGAACGAGGCATGTTTAGCTCGGAGACGTTGGGGTACCCCAGAGTACTAGCCGTTCGTTGCTTTATGCATGTGAGTTGTACCCCATCTTCAACCGGCACCATACAGTGATCCCCAATATGCTGAAATGGTTGCATCAACAAACCGTCAGCCAGTGTACAATAAAGTGTCCCTCACAAACAAATGCATCCTTCCACCCTGTATAACCCCTCCCCCTCCCAAAGCATACGATTCCCATCCCGAGCTTCGATCTCCAGCATGACACAAACTTTAAGAACCCCGAGATTATCACGCCTCAGCGCTCATCATGCAGCACAGATGAGGGAAGCATCAGGCCACTTATTCGCCACCTCTAACCATGCAGGTGAAGCTGAAGAGGGGGGATCCACGATGATCTCAAGCTTTATAAATATGAGCTTGCGTCCCCTTCTGGGAGGGAAGCTGCAAGTAAGAAAGAAGGTAAGTGCGCCGGGTAGCATCACTGTGAGACATTGACTTACGGGTTATACTGCAGCAACACTCATCCATACCAACCACATAACAACAACCTACCTATATCAAGACTTCATCACCAATACCACTTCGATTCATCACTACTCAATCAACCTGATATCATATCGATTCACTCTTCATCATGGATCGTCAACCAGCCGCCATATCCACTACGGACCACACTGCCCCTCCATCCGAAGGTACGCAAGCACAACACAAACTCGTCATCCTACCCAAGCTGACATCCAAATCTGCAGCTCCCGTTTCCCCATCCGCTCAAGCTGGTGCCGACCGCTGCATGCGCCACACGAGTAGCTGGACACCATCGTTCCAGCGCCGACAAAGCTGGAGTCCTGAGGAACGAAAGCATGAGATGCACATGGACAAGATTGAACAGGTCAGCACAGGACCTGGATTCACAGAGAGGGAGGGTTCTTAAACAGTCACTATGACTTGCATCGCATTATTGGCATGGGGTTTCAAACGACAATTGAGTCGGGATCAAAATGGGAACCGGGAAGGGTGAAAATTGTATACTACAGGGCATCCCAAGAATGGATTAAAGGGCTGAAATAACCAATGCGATTGCATTCTTAGCTACTTAATGAAAAGAAAATGATATGCCGAGGTATCTTGACTCCGAAGCTCCGTGTTATGTCACGCGACCTCGCATGATCGATGCATCCCTCGTAAGGCCCAAAGAGAAAGTCAAACAATATAAATGAACGCTTGAGGACGGCCTTGCACCCTCAGTTTCCATATTCGCT
Source organism: Fusarium tanahbumbuense (assembly GCA_012977735.1). Classification (NCBI taxonomy): domain Eukaryota; kingdom Fungi; phylum Ascomycota; class Sordariomycetes; order Hypocreales; family Nectriaceae; genus Fusarium; species Fusarium tanahbumbuense. The sequence goes on along the minus strand of JAALXH010000031.1, from coordinate 14,782 downwards.
GCCTTGAACTCCAAAACAATTTACTCCTGTGTCATGTCAATGATTCATCCAGACGCTCAGCTGCAGTTGCTACAGCACTGTTGATAACCATTTGTAAGTGGCGGTCTCGCGTGCACCTTCGTAGAAATCCTCGTCCTCATCCTCATCGTCGGAATAATAATCATCCTCGTCCTCTTCCTCGTAATCGCTCTCCTCATCATCTTCGTCACCTTCATCATCTTCATCGTCATCAGTATCATCGTCAGGAACCTAGACCGGTCGAGTCTGCTTGGTCTTAAAATTCTGGCCCCTCGTACTTAAGTATTCCACCAGCATGGTTGTGGCCAAGGCTCCTCCGGCGACTCCAACAGTGCCCACAAGAACTTTGCGACCCAGTCCTCTTTTCTTCGTCTTGGCTTCTCGATGGCGGCCAGAAGTCTTTCCATCTGTGGTAGGGAAAACACCACCTCGACGGACCTTCTCATCAAAAGAGTCCCAGCCATTATCCATTGTTATATCAGAAGCTGGTCGCGTCTGACGAAAGATCATGATCTGGCGACTGCCAGAGACGACTTCATAGCCTTGAGCCTCGAGTGATTTGAGATAGGGGAGAAACTTGGCAGGCTCTGCCAATTTCATAAGTGCTGCAGGAAGGGAGGTTGGGTTTTCATTCACATCAGTATTCGAGGTACTTTGCGCCACGCTCATCGTCTTCGAAATTGGGTCGTAAGCGAGTATTTTGTAACAACTGGCGATGGGCGTCTCAGATGTCTCGGGTGGCTCAGACTTGTAGTGTTTCTCCCAGACTGGAACGGTTGAGCGACCGCATTCTTCCGAGTAGCTTGTCTGCAATCCTTGCGGCTCATGGGAATAAGAATCCTTGTACACCTTGCCCGAGTAGCGATTCAGTGCTGGTTGAAGCCTTGTTCCTTCGACAGGGAAACTTTCGTCCATAGATCCAGGTTCTTCGTTGTCCTCAACGGCAAATGCAGCCTGCTCCTGAGATGATGGCTTTCCAGTACCGGTACCGTTGTTTGGCAATAGTGTTGAATGAGATGATGAGTTATCCTTGCTCCAAGATGCCGTAAATTCCTCTGGGAAGTCTCGAGCATAGTTGCCTGTCAACCTCCCTTCAGCTTCGGAAACGCTGTTGCCAGAAGAGTCGTTCCTGGCCTCCTGACTGTTCTGATAGGCCCTACGCAGAACAGCAGCTCGAATTGCCTCAGCACTTCCAGAATCGTCCGTATGGACGTTAGTTTCCATAGAGTCGGGAGAAGACCTGTTGGGGTTTCCATAATAAGCATTTGATGTTGCGTCCGGGGATTCTTGGGAACCTGCCTTGGAATCGAACTCTCTGAGGCCGCGGGCGACTTCATCCAGAGGGATTGACATATTACCATTTGGTTCGTTGTGGAGAACTGTATTATACTTGTGCAGGTCCTGATACACCTTGGAGGCTTCCTCGGGGTTGACAGGGTAAGCTTGAGCCTGTGACACAAATTCGGTTGGTCTGTAGCTACCAAGATCTTGGTAGTTCTTGGTCAATTCTTCAGGATGAACGTGCTGAACACGAATTGTCTCCCCGTAGCCAGCAGACGGGTACTTGTTCAGATCCTTGTACTGTTTTGAAGCTACCTCTGGGTGGACTTGCTCAGCCTCGGGTCCGTTGTTGGGGAACGAAGCATAAGCATTCAAGTCGGTATATTGCTTTGAGGCCTCCTCAGGGTGAATGCGTGGAGCAGCGTCATCACCATTCTCGTAACGACGGTATGCTGGCAGATCTTTGTACTTCTTGGAAGCCTCCTCTGGATGTACTCGTCTGATGGGAGAGGAGAGATCACGAGCTGCATAGAGGTGGGTATCCTTGTAGCTCTTAGACTTCTCTTCCGCAGTAGGCTGTCTCAGACCATCAGGCTCATTCCATCTCACTGCGCCATACAGGTGAAGGTCGTCATAGTTCTTTGACAACTCCTCGGGAGTGAGCTTTCGAAGACCATCGGGTTCGTTCCAGCGAACAGGTCCATATAGGTGAAGATCGTCATACTTGCTTGCAAAGTCCTCGACAGGAGCATCAACCTTAGGGGCTAGCGGTTTGCCCCGCATTGTGGTGTCCAACTGGGACTTCGCATGAGCCTCAAGAGCCGACTTACTGGCTTCAAAGGGAGCCTCGTAAGAACCCAGATCATCGTACTTCTTGGACTCCTCTTCAGGGGTCAGGCGGCGGAGGCCGTTGGGCTCACTCCATTGAACCGGTCCGTATGAGCCAAGGTCCTGGTAGTCCTTGGAAACCTCCTCTGCCGTGCGCTCACGCAGGCCATCCGGTTCGTTCCAGTAAACCGCCTCGTACTTGTTAAGGTCATCATAATCCTTGGACAGTTCTTCAGCGGACTGAACCCTTAAACCATCAGGCTCATTCCAGTATGTTGGCTTGTACTGGTCCAAATCTTCATAAAGCTTGGAACGCTCTTCGGCCGTCAACTGACGCTGAGCCGAAGGATTGTCAATTTTAGACGAAGAATATTTGTGAAGATCATCGTATTCTTTGGAGTTCTCTTCCTTGGTTGGTGGCGGCTGGCCGTCGGGCTCGTTGTGCTTGACTGGCCCGTATTGATCGAGGTCGTCATACTCATCAGACTTGTCCTTGGCAGGTGGTTCATCAATCACCGGTTCATACTTGTCTAGATCATCGTACTTGGGCTCAGAAGGCTTCTGGGGCTCCTTTGGATCCTTGACAGGCTTATACTTGTCCAAATCATCATATTTGGGAGTAGAATCGGGTTCTGCGGTTGCCGCAACAAAGTCGATCGGCTTATAGGCTTCCAGATCATCATATTGTGGCGCTGCGGCCGTTTTCGACGACCGGGATACTCTGCGATTCGTGATAGGGTCGATGAAACTGGCGTCCTCGCCAGGGCGACGCTTCGTCGCTTTACCACGTGAGCTGGTGAAGTGGTGGCCAGTAGTTAACGTAGCTTTACGGATGTTGGCCTTGTCGTCGCCACGAAACAAGTGATCGATAGCACTTCTTTCTACGTCCTCAATATTTGTTCCAGGTCGAACGCCGGCAAGGTCGCCCATCCACGTTTTAATCTGCTCCACGCTAGCGAACTTGCTAGAATCGGTGGGCTGGTTGAAACCTTTCATGGCCCTCCTGAAAGCAGCTTTAGATCGATACTCCCAGGAAACATTGCGAGTTAACGCCGCAGGGCGCTGAATTCTAATAGAATCCCGTGTCTTTCGGGGCTCGGCAGGGGTGGACGACCCCAAGACAGTAGAAAAACTCCTGAAACGATCGCATCTCGTTTGTAATGACACGGTCAATCGCAATGCGTTCGAGGCGCAAGGTCGGCTTTGGAGGAGCTTTTCACTCGTCCAGACACGTGTCGTAGCGAGCATTGTGAGGTTGTGATACCAGTGTCCTAGATAACTGCTTGGAAGTTAGTCTTGGCCAACGTAAGACAAGTCTATGGTATGTCTGCTTGCAAAGACCGGACATGCACAGTAAGTCGAGGCGTTTCAACTCACCGGAAGCGAAAGATGTTGATAGCAAGCACCCGAATTATGAGTTCAGGGCTACAGCTGACACCAAGAGCTTGCAGGTACACAATACGTGGTGATAAGAAACCGAAGGCGTCGAGCTCTTGTAGTGAGACACAGCAGCGACTAACACGATGATAATGGAACGGATGCAAGCATAAGTGATTGTAAAACAAAGATGGATAATGTGAGACTGGGGAATGAAGAGAGAAACAAACAGGCTACATGAGGGGAAGCCAGCACCTTAATACAACCAGGATGAATGGAACGGAAGCAGCAAACAACGACACACGATGCAGGCCTCTTTGGCCAGGGACGGCCTGAGGTTCAATAAAGCCGGGGCAGGAAGGAACTAAGTGGGGTCACTGTAAACTTGGGGGAGTGGAGAGGACGGCTAGGCAAAAAAGAGGGGAATTTCTAGGGAAAGAGCACTGTAAGATGTGATACAATTGGACGGAGTCTAGGGCAAGAGCTAGAGGGGCTTGGTGAATTTGGGCTCTTGGTGACGCTGTGATACTGTATCACGACGGGCAGTTGTGACTCGTGTCTAACGCCTCTTGTGGCCTGTAGTATTGTGTTAGTGTTCAAACAGACTTCACAAAGAACGAATGAGTTATCAAGATATGTTTTCAATCACCGCAAGCGTGTCTTGACTTGCCGAGGATTCTGGCGAGGCAGCATTGAGTTGCACTCTACTCCGTACCCCGTAAGGTTATGTCTTACCGGACCAGTCAGCCGCTGCAACGAACTGGAACCTGCCCTGTCCTGCAGCGCGATGAGTGTTGAAGGGCCCACTGTAATCGTCCATTTGCGGGGGAGTCAGCGTCAAACCTGAAGCGGCAAGTGGACGATTTTCCGCCCCACCTGCTTGGTGCAACAGCCGTTGACGTCAAGCTTGCAGGCCCCAGATGCCTCCCGTCTGCTCGACAACAATGATGGGTACATCTTTCTGACTGTACACAAACCACAAGGTCACTCTTCACCGGGGAGATCTTGTACAACATCTCGGCTTGAGGCCAGATAAGGTTCCACCATGCCACAATAACACGCAGCTATCGTGACTACCACAAACGGTTATTACGTCCATTTTCTAGCGAACTCTACTCAGCACTCATCAAGGCTGCGGCTCACGCGAGGTGTCAGGGGTGTCTAAGTACTGTACCACTCGGCTTATCAGAGACTCGGCTAGGGTCTTTTGTGGCTTTGAACCCCTAAGACATTCGACTCTTAGGACAAACGGAAGCAGCAGGCATTGATGCAATGCAGCCATGTTGAAACGGAAAAGGCAGAAGCGGCCAAACAGCATCCGACATTCATACTAACCCGAAAAGACATGTTGTTCTTATCACGCCTTCTCGGTGGTCTGGACCGACTCCGATAAACGACAGAGTGAATAGACCGTCTTCGTTTGTTATGGTCAACGATTAAATGGCGCATGCGGCGGTGATCAAACAAGTCGACTTTACCTCGCATCAGCGCATCCAATCGCAGGACGACAGGGGCTTTTGTCACTGAAACCAGAGACCTGAGGAGGGATACACGTCTCTCACATGCAGCGGCGATCTATTGCAACCTCCAAGCCGATTCAAGAGGCCAAGCAGTCAGCATTCTTTCCTTTCTTTTGTTGAATCTGTGTGAAGCGGCATAGAAGCCTACATTGGCCGATTCTTGTTTCGTCTACTATGCCAACATGTTTCTCATGTCATTGACCACTGGCAAAGCCTAGCATCTATCATTTCATCTAGAGGAAAAGTGGCTGCTGTGCCGCTGAGAAATGGTGCCTTGGTGCCATCGATTTGGGGGACCTGGAACAATTGCAGGGGTTCCGTCAGCTGATTGGTACGCTGAATGAATCGACATTGTACTCGCATTGCTTCAGTATCAATAAGCAAATGTTCTGTACGTACTGTACATGTTGGGGCTACGCGAGGGAGGATGCCAAGATGGTAGGATAAGTCAAGATGCCGCCGCGGCAACTGCATTGACACTTTCGTTGTCAGTCACAGCTCAAGTCGACGACTTATACATGGACTGGCGGGTGACAAAAGAAAATCACAAAGTGAACAACAAGACATTTCGGTCGTACCGAGATTTGCCGGCAAACATTCTCACATTCACAAGCTCAGTATGTTTATCCCGGCGAAGAGATGCCGTTTAAGGCTTAGGCTACCAAAATAAAGCAGTCTAAATGTTTCTCTAACTTCGCCATAAGATGACTAAACTATTTCGTCTCTTATGCCTATGACAGTCAATTCTTCTGACACCCTGCGACCCGGTTAGACCATATGTCTCATACTGAGGAATGTCTTCAAGACGATCATTTTAGAGAGGGATCTGTTTTGAACTTATAATTAAGCCTTACTATTGCGCCCCAATAGCCGGGTTCTCAAAGTAAAAGAAATGGTTTCCACTCTATCATTTACTTCTGCGGTGGAAGGTCGGCGTGAGTCAAACAGACCGGCAAGGACGTGTCTGCCATAAGAATCTTCAATGCGTAAAATAAATTGGCATTTTGCTTACATATACAATCAAAAGACCCATTGACATAAATACCCAAAGGGACCATAATGATTACCAACCTCATTTATCGCATCGTCATTCATTCTCTTCATCGGGCACTTTTCATCGTGAGTGAGGCTCATCTTCAGTGGAGCGACGTGACCCGCTCTTCCTCTTTAACTCACCTAACCACGGTCCGTGCTTCCATGTGACATCACTTGGTCCCTCACCACCAAATTTGATATCATCATCAGCCTTGCAAGCCTTTTCCGATTTAGAGAGCGCCTATCAGCCGAGCGGCACCTGACACCAACATTCCTTTTTGTTTCTTTACACGTATATTTGCATTAGCTACAAAAGTTCACAGTCATGAAGCGGTCTCAAGGGAAACCTTCCGGCCGTGGTTTTGAAGGACCCCGCTCGGGCTTCGGAGGCTTTGGCACCGCAGCCTCTGGAACCTCCCTGTCATATCTCGCCGAGCCTCCCTCATTCTCAGCTATTTCGGATCCGAATGTTGTTGTGTCGCTGAAGAATGTTTTGAAGAAGGACAGCACTACCAAGGCCAAAGCGCTCGAAGAGCTACTAGCTTATGTGCAAGCTCACCCATTTGAGAAGGATGGCGGGGTAGAAGAGGGCATTCTGGACGTCTGGGTTAGTAGACAGAGACAAGTATATCATGATCATCGCAATGTAACTTATACGTTAACAGGTCCAAATATATCCCCGTACGTCAATAGACAACTCACGACGAGTGCGTGAGCTTACTCACAATCTTCAATTCGAGCTTATGAAATCTGCTCGAAAGAGATTTGAGCGTCATCTGCCAAAGATCGTCGGCGCATGGCTCGCTGGTTTGTATGACCGCGATCGCGTAGTCGCCAGGGCTGCTAGCGATGGTCTAACCCCATTTCTCAACACCCCTGAAAAGGTCATTGCGTTCTGGAACAAGTGCCAGGCTCAGATCCTTGACTATGCTATCGATGCTATTCAGGAAACACAAGACACCCTCAGCGATGAGCGCTCGACTAATGCCGAAGATGCTGAGGCCAAGTACTTCCGAGTTGTTACTGCAAGTTTGTCCCTTGTCTTGGGTCTACTACAAAAGGTTGAGCCAAGTAACCTGGAGAAGTTGCAATCACGTTATGATGACTTTTTCGCGGAAGAGAATGTCTGGAAGACAATTACCTACAGTGATTCAGCAGTCAGGAAGACTGTATGCCAGCTACTCTTTGCTTCTATCGACCGAAAGCTACCTTATGCAGACGATACCAAGGTCAAGCAGGCTTTTATCACGGGAGGGTTAAAGACTAACCAAGCTGGCTCGGCTCTTGAGTATGTGCGGGCTCTAACAAAGATGACACAAACGTACCCCGACGTTTGGACATCGGCAAAGACTTCGAGCGGTCCAAAGTCGCCTATTGGTAGACTTCAAGCGTTTATCTCCAAGGGGTCACAGGGCAGTCCCCCAAAGTTCTGGGAATACTTGGATCAGTTGTTGATGGTCCTGCCATCGGACTTGATTACACCCGAAGTTGCTTCGCAATTTCTTTCATCTCTCAAATCAGGAATCACACATCGCGAGGAACCTCGAACCAACACTTCATTTGCTTGGAAGTGCTTTATAGATACCGCCAAGCGATCACTGAAGAACCTACCCGACGATGCCCAATTACCTTTTGTTCAGGAACACCTGTTCCCCCTTATCGAGCAGTTCCTTTTCTCCGTTTCCGAGAAGCCCGTCGCTATTCCCATGGGACCGAACGCCATTTCCGTCCTGGTAGAAGCTTACATCGCCACTGTCCAAGCATCGCCATCTGTTGTATCCGCCTCCGAAGAGGAATGGAACCGACTTGCTAGTATTTTCTGTGCCAAGATCTCTGGTTCTCTGCCCGAAGTTTCACGAGAGTACCAGCAGTCCCAGGAAAAGATCTCAGAAGAAGGTCGACGATGGTTTGGTCTCATTGGTCAGATTGAGGACAAGATTGCCGAGTTGACTGATGATGTTCCCGACCACACGGCTGCGCCCTCCCTCAACGCTATCAGCCAGAGCATCTCCCTTCTGGAGAGTCGTAACCTGAAGCCTTTTGGCGCAGCACGAATCATCGAGTATGCGCTTAGCATGGCACCTCGCCTCTTCCACGGCGATGGTATTACAAGACTCTCGACATTCTTCACCTCAATGGCGCGGGATGACGCTGCCAAGGCTGTTTCCTCGCCCTCTTCTCGATACCTGCTCTCGTCCCTCCACCTCCTTGGCTCTGTTTCCACCCAGTTCGCGCCTATCTGGAACTCTTGGGTTGAGTCCGTGCTCGACCTGCCCTCCGAGGCCACGCGCGATGTCGCTCTTGCGTCTCTCATCTCTAACGATAGAGGAGCTGTCCTTGCCAAGGGTAACATGGACTTGCAAAAGCATATCATAGGTCAGGCCGTACTTCTCGCAGTCGGCAACAGCAACGATTGGGAATTATTGGAGGCTGCTGTCACTTACCAGACTTTGACTGACAGCAATTACCGAGAGCTTGTGCAAGCTCTTGTCGAGATTCTTGAGAAGGACCCCCAGAACACAGCGTCTACACTGCAGGCTTTGGAAATTGCCGCCAAGGGTCGACCTGAACTGTTCTCTAGGGACGAGCGTGTACATACAACATTGGTCGCACTGCTTCTGGGTTTGTCTGAGCTCGAAGACTCCGCAGTCTCCTCCAAGGCCACCGCCATTCGCAATCTCTTGGATAGTCATACTGGTGGCAAGTTGCCTGTTGTTGCCGTGGTTCAAGCTAACCTCGAACGAGCGGGAACACAATCTCTGGAGTAAGTTGTCTTGAACTTCTATGATCTGCACAATCTAACCTTTTCTCAGTATCGACACATTGGTATCACAAGCGCAAAGCGCAGCTTCTGGTGATATCCCATCTGAAGAGCTCTTCCCGAGCACTAACGTTTGGATGAAAGAACTCGCACCATTCTTGGAACTTTCTATTAACCCCTCATTGTCGATCACCAACAGCACTGGCGGTGCTGCTGCTCTAGTTAAGGGAGCACCTCGTTCTACCCAGCTGCGAGTTCACCGTGACAGGAAGGGACGTGCTATTCCCACCCGAATGGCTCTTTACGTGTCGCAGCTCTCAGATAAGCTTCCGCTATCGCAGCTGCCGAAGCCATTCCAGCTCGAGCTTCTGTACCTTCAGTGTTTGACTGTACAGCTCATCTCTGATCAGATCACTTGTGTGGAGGACAACCGGCTATGGCAAAGCCTTAAGCACGCTGAAGCCAGTGCTCAAGCTGAGGAGTTCGTCTCCAAGACACGCGGTATCCTGAACGATCTGGCTGCCGATGCCAAGGCCTGGAGCGAGACCGAGGAGAAGCCAATTATCCAGGAACTCATTGATCTTCTGACCGAGCACTCGAAGGAATTGTCGCCCAGAGGAATTTACAGTGCAAGGGCGCTAAGCGAGCTCATCCAATGCCTGGCAGAAGCTCATGGCGCATCATCGAGCTTTGAAGATGCTCTTATGAAGCCTGACATGCTTAAGGTTGGCCCTACAACCGTCCTTCCTGCCTCGGCCATCATTGCAGGGTTTGGCGAGGCTCTCCAACCCTCTAAAGCCGCCAACAACTTCTGCAATAGGATTGTAAGCGAGATTGCGGGAGCCAAAGCCGAGAGTGAGAAGACTCTCATGACTCTTGTTCTGCTTTCATCTTGTGCTCAAATTTACGAGGCGGGTGAGCTGCCTGTAGCGAACAACCGAATTGTTTTCGCTGTCCGTCAAATCACTTCTTGGCTTGACGAGCCTGAGAACTTGAGTCCGGCCCTCTGCGCCGAGATCTGCCGCGCTCTGAACAAGCTTCTCCCCTGTATGAAGGATGTCTATGGCTCTTACTGGGAGAAGAGCATTGAGTTCTGTATCTCGCTTTGGAACCGTGCTCACGAGTTTGAACTAGATGAAGCTCTCCCCTTCATCCACTCTTCGCTCAAGCTCTACAAGACTATCGAGACTCTTCCTGAGCCCAATGATGATCTTGAAGATGCCCTTAAGGAGTACGCCAGTGCTAAGCCCAGAGCTCTAGTCGAGCTTCTGCGTCTTGATCGCGACACTACTTCTCAGCCTCTCGAGATTGTGGATGCTATGCTTTGCCGAGAAGTCGAAAAGATTTCCCTTCGTCAAGTTCCTGATCTTTCTGATCTCTTTGGCTTGGTGGCATCCGACTCGCGTGACATCCAGACTGCTGCATTCAATCTACTTCACAAAGCCCTCCCAGAGCAACAACAGCAGAAGTCCGTTGACGCTATGCTGGACAAGACAGGTATGATTGGACCCAATTACAGTTGCTTCAATTACTGACATTATAGATGCCCGACTGCCTGACGAACTCTTGTCTCTTCTACTCGACGCACCCACGCTCGAAAAGTACTCTGACGAGATGCTCGCGGAGTTCCCCTCATCCATCCGCTCATATCTTCTGTCTTGGAAGCTTGTTTTCGACGCTTACTCGACATCCTCCTTTAAGATCCGCAACGACTTTAACGAAAATCTCAAGCAAGATAATTACGTGGCGCCATTGCTAGACTTCATGTTTGACGTCTTGGGTCATTCAGCCGCCCACCCTCTGAAGCTCGAAAAGATCAACCTTACTTCGGAACACATTAAAGATTATGATGTCAAGTTGGCAGAGTCAGAACCAGAGGAGAAGAACATGCAGTGGTTGCTGGTCCATATTTTCTATCTCCTGCACAAGTACACACCTGGGCTGTTCCGAGCCTGGTACATCGACTGTCGCTCAAAGCAGACACGAATCGCCGTCGAATCTTGGACGACCAAGTACTTCTCGCCTCTCATCATTGCTGATGCTCTTGACGAAGTGCAACAGTGGGCTGATACTCAAGAACCACCCGCCATGGATGAGAAAGAACTTGTTGTGCGAGTCGCTCGAGCCGCCCGAGAGATCACAGCTGGCTACGAGGTCGACGAAAGCATGGCTGCTATCTCAATCAAGATTCCACAGAACTACCCAATCGAGAACGTCGTGGTGCAAAGTCTGAACCGTGTCGCCGTCAACGAGAAGAAGTGGCAGAGCTGGATCATGACTACACAGGGTGTGATCACCTTTTCCAATGGCAACATCATTGATGGCTTGCAAGTGTTCAAGCGTAACATCATTGGCGCCCTCAAGGGTCAAAGTGAATGTGCCATCTGTTACAGTATCATTTCAACGGATAAGCGCATGCCGGATAAGCGATGCACAACCTGTAAGAACTTGTTCCACAGGACTTGTTTGTACAAGTGGTTCCAGAGCAGTAACCAGAATACTTGCCCGCTGTGCAGAAACCCCATCGACTACTTGGGTGCAGATACGCAGAAGAGGCGTCAGGGTTAGAATATTTCTATAGGTCAAGAGGTGGTAAAATTGATAGAATAAAAGAACTTTTGAATCGCTACCTTCTAACGCTGCCTTTAGTGAGGTGTGTTTAAACATGCATACCCAAATGAAGTTGACCGATCAGGCCCTGAACTTAGAGCTCGACTCCGCCATCACTGTTACTGCAATCGCTAACAATCAAGCTTTCAACTTTCCCCCTGTATTCTTCCTCAATCGGCTGGTTCGCCGCCCCATTGTACTCGCTTCTATCAGGTTCTTCGTCTGGCTTGTGGGCTTCCCCGATGCATTCGTTCTCCTCAGACTCTTCTGTCGGATCAACGTCTTCCTCTCCTGAACCATGAAGATCATCCACCCACTTCTTGACCTTCTCGTGATCCAAAGGTAGGAGCACTAGCGAGGCAGTGCTTTGATCAGACTTATTGGATTTTTCGATGTTAGGGGTGCCGGAAACCTTGGAACCCGACTCGAAGTCCTTGGGGGAGTTGTCAGCAGATACGGGATAGGTCGAGTCTTTGGCGGTCCTTGTGGAAGCAGTTGATGAGGACTCTTCAAAAGGGTTGCCGTTCGCTGTATCGGAGGTGGTGCCTGTTTCTTTGGCCTGTCTGTCTTTTATGGCTTTTCTGACATTCCTGACAAATTTGGCTTGTATCATTCTGTTCCTGTTTGCTTTTATCCAAGCCTTGGAATTTTTGGTATTTCGGGGACCTTAGGAACCTTTGGTATCTCTGGGATCTTGGGTATCTCGGGAACCTTGGGGACTTTCGGGATCGGTGGTATCTTTGGTATCTCTGGCATTTTCGGTATCTTTGTGATTATTGGTTGAGGCGAAGTTGGTAGAATCGCGACTGGTGGTGGTAGAGGAGCAAGGTGTGGCCGTGTCTTGGGTTCCGTATTCGGAAGATCCGCAGCTCGTGGTTGAAGATGTGCAAAGTTTGGTCCTCAGTGAAGTTTTGGCAGATCCATATGGTATCATAGCCGGGGAATTGAGGGCATCAACTGTTACGTCAGCCTCGTTCATGGGCAAAAGGGACGGCAAGAATTGTTTACCCATCAAGAGGTAGATAGTATGCGAATGTGGTGTGTAGCAGGTATGGGTTACCTATGTTCATAGCAAAATTAAAGTGTTGTTACTGCAAAAGAACTATTTCGGAGTGGAAAGGAAAGGGACTTTGATGGTAGAGATGTTGTTTTCATGTATATAGGAAGGAATCAGTCTAGAATCGGACATTACGTCTGATCTAAACTTCCTTCTTCACAGCATTTCTCGTCATATACGCTTTCCGCCAGTGTTGCTTTAGCAAGTGAAGTCTCTGGCCGTACCTGCCGAGTTTATGACAGAAGCACTGTTCTCACAGGGTTATGGTACCAAGATAAAGTAGCGCGTGTCACAGCCGACACCGGCATGAAGTGTCTGGACTATCTCCTCTCTCAGGTCCTCGACGGCTGATTGTTCTAATGCCCTGATGTCTGCCTCCCCAGCTTCACTTCATGGCTCCATAGCCAGAGCTCTGTGTTCAAGAGCCTACAAAGATGTCAGATGTTATCGGCTCGGAATAAAGCGAATGCAGAACTTACCTGCGCAGATGTGAGTCGTTGGCTATCATAACGCACAAGCAACGACACGAGATCTATTAACTCCGGCTGCACGTTGGGGAGAAGCTCCTCCCAGCTCTGTCCAGGGAAGACTGTCCAGAGCTCAAAGGGGGTAACCTTGAACTTCTTTGCCTCAGGCCATGTCTCGGGGGTGGGTGTGCCGAGGGTTTTGAAGACGCTGAGAATGAGGCCAAGCTGATTTCCGTCTTCGTGGACGGCTCGGGACTCGAAGATCGGTGTAGGAGGACCACGGAGGACTTCTGACAGCATGACTCCTAATCCCCACATGTCGACCTCTGGTCCGTAGGATTTGTGACCAAAGAGGACATCTATCGCGCGGTAAGGACCCGTTCCGATATCTAGGATTTTATCGTCGGCTGGTTCTGAATGGATTGATAGCTCAGGATGCCACGCTGTACCAAAGTCGGAGAGGTATGCTGGGCCAGTGGGAGAGGAGAGAAGAATGGCTGAAGGTTTGATGTCTCGGTGTATGATACCTTGCGCGTGGATGTCCTTTAGGCCTTGGAGGATGTCTCGAAAGATCGAGCGTACGGAGTCTAGCGGTAGAGGTCCTTGGGCGAGGACATCGGCTAACGTATACGGCATGTATGGAAAGACAAGAACGAATCGCTGCTCCTGATCCCGGAAAGTTTCGAGAAGAGGGATGCAAGGCGACCGTAGGGTCTTCAAAATCTTGGCCTCGCGCTGGGGGTTGTGAGGTTCAATGTCTTGGTACGTGACAATAACTTTGAGTGCCTTGTCGCCTGATCGGTAAACTTCTGAGGTGACACCATCCGATACAGGGCGACAGTTTTTATAAGAGCCAATGCGGATACCAGAATCGGCTTCCTGCTCAAGATCCTTTTCTTCTTGAGAGCGCTGGGGTGTTGGAGTTGTGGTCGGTTGACAGGCGAGATTATACTCTTCCTAGGCCTTGTCAGCGGTTCCGTGAGTTCTGGACCGCTACATGGCATCGGCGCGCACCTGAGTAGAAGAGATTTGGTAGGCGGCCTGTTCAATGGCGATAGCTTCACTCATGCTGGAAGCAGAGAGGGAGTCTTGGCTAAGAGGTATAGGTTAGTTGTGTTTATGATGGCTGAAGGGTTCAAGCTACATCTTTTGGATTGTCTCATAGCGCTGAGACATGGTAAGAGCCGCTTTCCATTCTGGGAGTGCCATTGTTGATAGTATAGTGTAGACTGTAGTGTATCTGTATGTGTACAACTTGCAGGGTTCTGATGGTGTTCACAGCTCAATTGCAGAAGTTAGTCTAGTAATAGTACAAGCGTCGTCAAAGTTGGGGCATGACATTCAAATTTGCGGCAAAGATCAGCCCTTAAGCCAGGATGTCTCAGGTTCTTGGTTTTGGTTTCTGGTAGAAAACAACGAGGCCCGCAATTTCCATAAAGCAGAAACAAGGTCAGGACTCAGGAGCCAGGAGGCCTGAGGATGGAGCCGAGGGATGGTCTATGTAGTTATGCTGAATGTCTTACAGCTTATAGCATTGGTTAAAATAGAAATTGATGTTTTAGTTTCTTCTAGATTGGTTATGATGATGAATTCATGGTGTTGATATCATTCATATTTAATTATCTACCGAGGCTAAATAATGAGGTCATGCTTGTTTTGTGTCCTCGTGATTTTCTTCTCGAAGTCGGTTCGTCTAAACATGGATCTTTTAGCTACAAGCCCAGCCAACAGCCAACCACCAAATCTTTGTCCTTGCTTAGAGCTCCACTGTCTCTAAATCAAGCTACCCCAGCCCAGCCCAACCCAATCCAGTACCAACGCCCGCCCT